>CM048047.1:11977500-12142500 GCA_026259375.1 Verasper variegatus
CCTGTAACTATGAGGGAACAGTCCCAGTTAAACTGAACATTGCTGATTTCACCACTGTGACCAATCAATGTGTGGACGCGTCTGAGAGGGAACAGAGAGCAGCATCAAGTCAGTTGTGCACTCTTGTATGCAGAATCTATAGGCGTCATGCACGGTGATGATGCCTCACCTTCCTGAAGTCACGTCCCATATGGCGACTGTGTGGTCAAAGGAGCCGGTGACGAGTTGATTTCCCACCGTGTCAAAGCACAAAGAGAGGACCTCTGCAGTGTGACCCTGGGTGGGATCAAAGACAGAGCGTTATTCCACATCATCTCACTTCCTCTCTTCATCCGTCGCCCATTACATGTGACAATACACATCACAACAAGGAAAGGTAAATGTATTCATTACAAAAAAAAAAGCATCATCAGGACATGACATATCTCCCCAACAGCCATAGAGGAGCAGATCATTTGGTGCTGAAGTCGTAATATTTCTGGAAAAAAAAAGACATCACTAAATGGTAAGTTTAAAAATTGTTGTTGTAGATTTGTGCTATAAAAATCCAATTATTACAAATGGGCGGACGAATAGATGAATATATTTATCAGCATATGGTAAATCAACTGAAGTTATGTAGCTTTTCACTTTACCGTACAAGTCACGGACACATTCATGCAGTGTTTGTGAATGCAGCACCTTTTCTATCACACATCATTCAGGGGCTGTGAGGGGCAATATGGGTTCAGTATCTCACCAAGGACCCTTGTAGAGTGGAGGAGCAAGGGAATCAAACTACCATCCTACTAGTTCACAGACGCCCCTCTCTGCTGTCTGAGCCACAGCCTCTTCATTATACAGAGTTTATCAGGACTAGGAATAAATAAATAGGATTCTGCACGCCATTGACTGCTGTCAGTATGTTTGATTCTTCATGGCGTGAAGTGCTAAAAGACGGAGCTGCAAAGAGAAACAGATCCCGCCGCCCAACCAGTCACACCACGGACCCACGTGCAGTCTGCACATGAAGAAGAATCCCTACTCCCGGAGTGGGTTTTTAGGGCCTTATTAAAAACATCCTCCATCAGGCCATGGGTGTTTGTTCTGTATGAGGGAGTAAAAGATGCTGGCCATCAGCAGGAGCTGCAACACACACTTCAGCAATAATTACCCTAAGACGCTGATGAAAATTTAATAAGTGCATTATTAATTAATAGATGTGAGCGTTGATAGCAGAGAAACGAGGGGGAGCAGCGTTCGGATATAGTAAGGGAAAAAAGAACAACTCACAGTCAGAGTGGCCACCTCCTCCCCAGTCTCCACATCCCACAGCTTGGCAGTGGCATCCATGCTGCCTGTGGCCACCAGTGTACTCTGGGGGTTGAATGCCAGGCACACCTACACAACACAAAACTCTCTTTTACACTTAATAGTGTTGGATCCCGCTTGGAACAGTATTTGGCAGAGACCATATATTATCCAAGTGCTAAACATCACATATAAATGTTTATCGATGCAGTTTAAATGCTCAGTTGGCGCTGCAGGCTCAACCGAAGGCGCTCGGTCCTGTAGTGTGAAATTGTGCAGTACTTCTGTCTGTGTGCAGGAGTAATGACTGACTATAAATAAACAGTATTTGATTCATTTTCAAATATAGCAGACTGTTATATACGTACTATCTCAGCCATGTGTCCGCGGAAGGTGTGAAAACATTTGCCCGTCTCAGAACACCACAGTTTGCAGGTCTTATCAAAGGAGCCAGTGGCGATCTTATCTCTAAGTTCCAATAAAGAGGAAAGAAGCTGTAAATTAAAAGATGTCACAACGGCATGTTTTCTGAATGTATAAATACATCAACAGAGAGAAATGCAGATGCTACGGAAGTTTTGCAGAAGCTGTTCATTACCCATAGGGGTTGTTGAAAGCAATTGCGTACACCACGTTTCTGTGACCCTGGAGTGTGTGCAGCTCTGTGCCTGAGGCCGTGTCCCAAACCCTGCACGTCCTGTCGTAGCTCCCAGTTATAAACCTGCACAGCGACAGAGAGGCTTGAATCTTGAATAGGAGCAAAGTGCATTGTGTCAGGACTTTGTGTGTTTGATAAACGTACCTTGATCCTGATTTGTCAAAGGCTACATTTGTCAGTGGCAGGATGTGTGCCTTAAGTTCCTGCAAAAAAAGAGACCACGGGAAGATTTGAAATATAACCTCCAAGGAAGCATTTTTAAATTTCTGATTTAACCACATAATATCCATGCATACATATTATTCATCTGAATTCAATGTATTAATGTGAGGACCGCTCCCACAAGCAGATGTGTTTTATTTATTCCATAATGCACTAAAACACACGTCTTCAGCCTCCTGCTTGTTGCCAAGCTGTAAGACTATGTAACCTAACCACTGCTGCTCTCTAGTGCGTCTTTGGAGAAGTGACAGCTGATTCCATAACTCAAACAGCTAAATATCAACAGATCAAACTAGCAGGTATAAAGAGCAAAAAATCAGGAAGCTAATATACTGCTGGGATTAGCTGATATTGATTAAGGTGTCATCATGCACATTTATTTTCAAATTCCTATGTGGAACTGAGTCAAACAGATAAACATCCAACCACATTCATTTTAGAGTCTAAAATTTAGACAATCAATGATTAAAAACATTCAGGAACCCATTGCGCCCAATGGGTGGGGCATTGTCAACCAGTTTCTTTACTCAGTAAACAACAGACGGGTAACAAATAAAAAAAAAAAGTCTAGATGACAGGTCTCTGTGTTGTTTATGGGACAGTGGTGAGTCCAGTGTCTGACCTTGAAGAAGCAGAACCTGTGGTGGCCCTGCTGACCCTGTTTCTGCTGCAGTCGAAGGATCAGCTCCTTCACCTGATCAGCCCGGGACTCTGTGATCAGAGCCTCTGACCGTCTGATCTCTGCCACCAGCTCATCTGGGTTTGTCCTGAGTGGTGGGGAAAGGCAAGCACTACATATTATTCCACATCTATGGGCTGCTTTGGGCTGCAAATCACGAAAAATGCATGCAATAATAATCGTAATCATACAAATGGTAGTTTTAGAAAGTCTCAAATGTAGAAATGTAATCATAGGAAACACTGTTACTTTTCTTCTTATGGTGAGGGACTAAAGCAGAATAAAACTTGACATCAAAATGTCACAATCACATCAAGGAGCCAAGGGACTACTGTACATGTGAATTACAGCTAGTACAACTTACAGTATGACTTCACCCATGCAGCAGGTTGTAAAGGGCGTCAGCTGATTTCAGTGTTTAAAATCAGCTACATCATGAAACTGATATTGGATGGATCACATACACGTTTTTTATAAATATGTCAAACTAGTTCAGTGATAAAATGACAGCTGTTTACGAGTTGGTTACATTAGCCACAGTGTTGTTATCACAAACATTCACGTACTCTGGAGTCAAATCCAGCAGGTCGATCGATTTGGTCCTCAAATCTCCTCCTTTCTCATATTCAAGGATTATACCTGATCATGGAGAGAAGCAGAGTTAAAGGCAGCTGCTGTGGTGGAATACTATGGAAAACAGCAAATCATGTTAATATTAGAATAATAATTAACAAGGATTTAGATATTAAAGTTAATGTCTGAATGTGAAGCCTGATTAAACTCCAAACACTTCCTGAGCCACAAATGTGATTATTGGATTCAAAGTAAAAGTTAAACTTTCATAAATATAAACCTTGACTCTCACTAGAGACAGTGAGTTGAGTGTGTGTTCAAGTCATGGCCGTTCTATGCAGATGGAAGCAGCTGTAAACATGTTTAAATGCAGCTTTAGCAGCGGCAAACGATGCTAACGAGTCCCATTGCCGACATTAGAGAAGCTAACGTTATGCTAAAGCTAAGGTTTACAACTTTCCTCATTACATTCACAAGAACAACTACCCGCCTAACAAACAGGACAAAGTAACGTCCAGGCGTGTGTTCGTTACCTGGAGGAAAATACCGCAGAAGAAACCGCTTGAGCTTCATTTTGTCTCGCGTGGAAGCGGCTTCACCTTCAGTCAACAAACGGTTGCCGTGGCGACACGGCCGCTGCGCTCACCCGCGTGTACCCACCACGCATGCGCAGTGAATCACGAACGGTTTCACCCATAGACTCCAACATTTGATAACTTCTGCCTAAAGAACATTATTATGTGAGGACTCGTCAGGGACAATTACAGAGAATCAAATCAGATTTTGAATTTCTCTTTTCATCAGAGCACTGAAACTCATGAAAAAGAAAAATACCATAGTACTACTCTGCACTAGAAAGTAATGTAGTGTAAGAGTCCTAACCCTTTGAACTGTTTATTTAAATATTATTTTAATTTAATTTTGTCTTACATCTTAAGATATTTTAATTTCATGTCTGTTTTGTCTCTCCCACTCATTTATAAATACTGGCTGCACATGCCCTTTATTTGCAATACAGTATTTTGATCGGAGTATTGATCCATATTGTTCAATAACAATCATTTTACAAAATAATACAAATGTTTTTTATTTACATAGTACTTTTCTTAGGGACATTACACAAGGTGATGTATTTTGACGCTCTAAGCTTTAGTATTTTGTTTTATTTATTTTTTGGAGTAGATATAGTTAGTTATTTTTACTTTTTGTCCAGGTAAGAAACAGTGTTTTTCTATATAAATCTTTCATGGAGCAGTGGCTTAATGTATTGGAAGAATTCAGGCAACACTTTGAATCCAAACTCCCTCACAACTTGTTTTAATATGATTGTTTTAGAATTAAACAATAAATGTTGCATCACTGCTTCGTATCTGTTACTGCTCTGTTACTGCAACAGAAGGTTTCATTTCTCCTCTGTTAAATTGTCTTCATGTCCTGTCTGATTCCATCGATCACAGACCAAAGTCTTGTGCTGATAGCCAAACCAGGAAGTCTCATTTCATCCCATTTCAACTATGCTCTAAGTTTCCTATACCAGGTCAAAGTCTGCGGCTCATAAACTGTGACTCAGACATGTGCAGATCATAAAGATTGTGTCTGCAAATTCCAGCTACTGATTAGTATTGATAGCTTCATGATAGCTCAATGCACAAAGGGGATAATCCAGGTATTCAGACTGGACTGAGGCTGTGCTGTAGGAAATTTAAAAAACAAAGATGTCAAAACTGAAGACGTCTGGCTCATCATCTCCCCGTTGACCTGTCACTCTGGATTTTTTACTAACCACAGAGCTCTTCCTCTAACCATATGCAATTGAACCACACAGGAAAATCTCTGGAGAAGAGGTCAGGATGACAGACACACATCCTGACTTCCATCTGTATTCATCAATGATCTTTCATTGACAGCCCTTATCTGAAGCTCTTTAGGTTTGAGTGCTGATAATATAGACGCCATTGGACACCAGACAGAAACTACTGTAGATTCACACTCTGCCTTTATTGCTGGTTGTCCCCTGTAGGAAACATTATTTATAAGGATCTACTTCTACTTGGGAATCCTTGTCCTCATCTTCCTCCAGACTGACTGAAATGTCTGGAACCAATTTTCCAAACATTTTCCAAACATTTTCCAAACCTTGTGTCTGAAAACAACAGAAGTGCCAGCTCCTCATTATGATACAATCTTATTGAAAACAGTCAAATAGCCACATTAAGTTTTAGTCAGAGCCGTCAAAGCTGCAGGACTCATTACTCAGAAATGCACGTGTTGCTCCAAGTTAATTAAAAACCAAAAAGGTATTTTATGAAATGCAAAAGACTTCAATCCTGCTGTTCAAATGCACAATGTGGTGCTGCTGCACTGCTGCATATTACACAAGCAGAATTTGTAAAGATAGAGTATTATTCTATACATTACTGGTACAGGGGGACTTCATCATAGTCTGCTGATCTCTCTCAAACAGTTTTGTAACATCAACAGGTCAACTTTACAGTAGAGACCTCCACAGAGTTGGTCTACCTTTCCTACTAACTACTGGATACAAGCAGTGCCCTGCTGGCTCAATATAATGTACTGTACATTTGGAGCCGGCGCTGGCCAGGCGCTTGTCCCCCTTACAGGACTAGGGTGTCCAAGTGTGAACACTACATAATATAGGAAATATTAGATGCATATTATACCTCTGCCTTTTTGTTCCCCAGTGAATGTCTCTTGCCTGGATAACAAGTAAAAATGCTTATAAGAGCTGACAATGTGTGATCTCTAATCAACAGGAGTGAACTACTCCTACATCAGTGCTATTTCACTCTGGGGATTGTGAGCCTGGCTTTTCTCGTCTCCTCCTGGATGTCCAAGCCCCGGAGGAGCATGATCTTCAAGGGGAGGAAGGTTGCAGCTGTGCAGCTGTGCACTCTCAGTCCCAGCAGGAGGGACCGCCGGGAGTACACAGGTCTGAGGAAGGAGCTGGCTCAGGAAAAAAGAAAATGGAGCATAGCAGCAGCCCTGGCTGGCACATCAGGGGAGCTGTGGCCACTGTGAGCCATCTACTTAGAGATTCACTCGCTTCCAGGTATTTTTCATTTTACTGATTTAGGCCACACTTGGATTTCAGATCAGAAAACACATTTAGCATATTTTGTCAAGTTCAAGGCATTTTACTGTAGCAAATAAACAAATTAGATAATTATCTGTTTTTTAAATTTTATTTCATATTATATGCCTATACATTCATAATTTTTTATCATAATGACCATGCAGGCATACACCAATATATCATTGTATTGGGTTTTGGCTGGATATATACAAACCCTCAACTACATCCAGCTGATGTGGGACAATGTTCAACCATCTACAGCAGAGGCATGGCCACTGCAAGCTCTTATAGGAATAAGACTGGTTGTTCACTGGTCCTGGACTGTTTTAGTCTGATTCAGTATCACCATACAATAATATTATCAACCAAATTATTAGCATTGATGCAGAATACACACAATGTTGAAGTTTTAGAAAAAAGAAGCCAAACAATGAAAGCACATTTATTGAAGTTGCTTTTGAACACTAATCTCACAGTAGAACAGAAGGTTTGATAGAAGCAGGAGATCCCTGACCTTCACCACACTGAGACCTTGAAACAGGAGTTCAATTAACAGAAAGAGGAAGACACAGACCTATAAAAACTTCCATTAAAAAAAAACATGCCATCCTTGTTATATAGGATACCTGCTTAAATGGAAAATGTGTATTGATTTTGAAGAGGAGTAGCGGCACCATGTTGGCTTACGTTCAGCCCGGGTCAGCACGGGAAGAAGAAGAGTAGTTGCTTCAATTAAGGAGATAGAGTCAGAAGGTAATGGGTCTTCTGATTATTGCAGATTCCAGGAGTCAGGAGAAAGTGGCTGCATGACTGTATAACCTCTAAAGAAAGGGTTTTGTTTAGAGGTTATTTCACCGTTTATACCAACGTCAAGGAAGGAAATGTTGTCATTATGATTAACGAATGAATGAATCACAACAAGAAAACACAGGCAGGGATGATGTCCACTGGAATGACTAATGATTAATCACTTCACTTTTCTTTTCGAGCCAGATGCTGCAGCACCCGTCTGGGGCCCGCATGAAGGTGACCTGGGTCGATGTTCTCAGCTGAAGGGGCAGGGGCTGTCTTTCTGATGGTGCTCACCAGCTGGGTCTGTGCATGCTATGCTGGTAATATCATATTCAAATCCTGCTGTATACTTCTCATTGACATTACATCCTAAATTCATTGTAGTATTCCTCCAAGTCAAATTATTAATCTGCAGTTTGACTGGAGTTTTTTTTAAGGAGCTCCTCTCTGAAGAGACTGAAATACATCGCTGTACCAGGTGAGGTTGTGGGTTTACGGTTGCAGGTTCATTGACTAATCAACTGATAGTTTCAACTCTTTATTATGGGTTATCTTTATTATCTGTCAGTCATTGACAGGTCATATTGTAAACTCTCATACCGTCGTTGTCCTAAGTTTTAGATTATATTTCCCTCTGGATGACGAACACTAAAATGTGAGGACAGAGTGCCACCTGGTGGTCACCATCAACAGTTGCAGGTAGATAGATACGATGTACTGTATATGGATCCTTGGCATGGCTGAAATAAGGAGGAAAGAGGATTTCTGCAGTTTTCCATCAGTGTTCTCTAACGTGTGCAAAACTATCATATCGCATCAAAAACGGAACCATACAAAAGTTGAACTAATGTTTTTCATATTATTATTATTATATAATCTCTATCAAGGAGCTCATAAAGCACAGTAAAGCTGAAATTATTAATAGTATATAGAAGATAATGTTATTCATGTATCTTGGCTGGAGCTGGACCGTCACAAAGGTTGTGTTGCTCTTTGACTCTTTGGTTGTTGATTGATAAACTAATCTCAACGCTCTAGACAACCTCAGGCACTTCCTACAAGGAGGAAAAAGACAGAGTGTTGCACTCGAGGATCACAGCACCTCACCTGAAACAGAAGGAAAACAGGCAGAGGATGGAGGCAGTGAAGAGGTGGAGGTCGGACTGGAGGTACCCCACCACTCTGCTGTGCATCTATGGGTTCTTCAGCACAGTTAAGCCGATGGAACCTTTCATCATCTTATACATGACAGGGCCTGACAAGAACCTGACAACAGAGGAGGTATGAAAACCCTGCAGTGCCAAATATGTCATACTCGCAAATATGTTTATATGTTGTAGTGCTAGAAAAGTCAGAGTTAAGGGTGAAATACAATGTTAATACCAATAAATAAGTGGTGGTAAAAAAATCTAGTCATGATTATAAAACCGAGTTATAAAGCAAAACGTTCCCACCTTATATACAACAATACTTTACATTTATCACTCTCAACCTGGTGTTTCTCTGTCAGGTGAATAATCAGATTTTACCGGTGTGGACGTACTCCTACCTGGCTGTGCTGGTGCCGGTGTTCCTGCTGACCGACTGGTTGCGGTACAAGCCCGTGGTGGTGTTCCAGTGTGTGATGCTCTTCATCACCACAGCTTTGCTGCTGTGGACTCGAAGTGTTCCCGCCTTGCAGGCCATGGAGTTCTTCTACAGTTTGGTGACAGCCTGTGACGTGGCCTATTTCGCCTACATCTACAGGTTGTGTAATGAAGGGCGAATAAGGCAAGTAAATGTTGGAGTGTTGGTGTAGAGCTGGCATGTTAAATGTGGTTTGTTTCAGTGTGGTGGATCAGACGAGATACCGGAAAGCCACCTCTTACTGCCGCAGCGTGCAGCTCCTGGGCTACACGGTGGGCTCTGTCCTGGGTCAGCTGCTCGTCAGCTTCCACCTAATGTCCAACAACAACATCATGGTGTTGACCCTGGTGCTCACCGCCATCGCTCTCCTTGTGTCCTGCCTCCTGCCAATGCCACGGCAGAGCATGTTCTTTCACCGCAGACCGAACACAAAGAGCAATGGAGATGGAACAACAGATGCAAGTACATCAATGAAATCCCTGGAGGAAATTAAAGAGGAAAAGATGGACAAGAGCATAGAATCGGTGGAAGATACTACCAGGGCTAAGGAAGAAGAAAGGCCTAAAGATGAGGACTTGAAGGAGTCAGGAGGTTCACAGAGCTGCAGCCAAGTTCTCCTCCATCTGTGGAGGGATTTCAGGCAATGCTACTCCTCCAGACAGCTGCTCTACTGGTCTGTGTGGTGGGCGATGGCCACCTGTGGCTATAACCAGACTACCAACTATGTACAGGTCAGTCAAGGAGCCGCCATAAACGAGAGAAAGTGAAATTAAAAGGGCCATACCATCATAGAAATGTGACATACAGATTGAACCAATCACAAGTCAGGCTGCAGCAGATTAAATTGTGCCAATCCTCCCTGTTTGACTTGTATACTGGAGATTAAGCAAAGGATATTCTAGGGTTTCAAATGCAGGAAATCCACCGCCTGACACACAGCACATCCACAATGTACCCCGCAGGTGCTGTGGGATCATGTGCAGCCTTCCCAGAACTTCAGCATCTACAATGGAGGAGTGGAGGCCGTGTCCAGCCTGCTGAGTAAGAAACATTAACTACAGGGTTCCAGAGCAGAGAACTTTAGCGTTTTAGCTTCTATTAAGCCATATCCAAACTATACTATATTTGTTAGCACAAGGGAAGTTACTTCTGATGAGATATCACATCCATGCTCCCTGCGTCTATTTCACTAATTTCTTCTATAATGATCCAACACCAATGTGTTCTGCAGGTGCATCAGCAGCCTACAGTGTCGGCTTCACTGAGGTGCGATGGGAGAAGTGGGGAGAGCTAACACTGGGCGGATTCTCTGGACTCGGGGCAGCTGCACTTTTCCTCATGACCTTCATCGGCAACATATGGGTCTGCTACATGGGTTACATCATTTTCAAGTGCATGTACATGCTGCTGATAACAATAGCCATGTAAGAAAGACATTTTGTTTTATATTTTACCCCCATGGTTGAAGAAAACAGAAAACAAGCACAACATGTCCCTCAGGTACCAGATAGCAGCTGACCTGACGATGGAAAGATATGCGCTGGTGTTTGGGATGAACAACTTTGGATCACTGGCTCTGCAGACCATCATCACTGCTGTGGTGGTCGACAGTGGAGGGCTGGGCCTGGCCATCATTCCACAGGTGAGTGGTCTGATGAGAGGATGCAGTGTATTGCATTCACTTGAGGGGAAACAACTGCTCTGTTTTTCAGAATTGACAAGATTATTTTCTATTTCCATGAGGGAAAAAATTATAATAATTCTGAAAATGGTGCAGAATGTTTTTCTCAAGTGATTGCAATATGCTTCTGTAGTTTACACGTCTACGTATTACTTTTAAATCGTGTTCTCTTTTGCAGTTCACCATATACGCCAGCTACTTCTCCCTCATTGCTGTTGTTTTTTCACTTCGTGGACTGTTTACCATTTGGAGAGCAAAGAAAAACCAAACAGAGACAACGCCGCCACACAAAAACGAACCTCCAGACTCCATCGAACACAGGCTCTGAACGCAGGAGGTTTAACTGCAGGCTGTGATAATCACTTCAGGTCCCCACTGACCACATGTCAGTTTAAAACAAAAAGAAGCCATTCAAATTACTGACTGCAACACTGGGAATATAGATCTTTGCTTTATACAAAACAAATATACAAGATTTCCATACATCAATATAAATGAATGGTTTGGTCATTTCTTCTTACTTAAAATTCATTTTAATATATATATACTGTATATATTTACATATTAACTTAAAATCCGCTCATACCCAACATAAGTGGTTTTCAGTTCATTACTCACACGTGGATGTGGTTCACAACAGTATTATGACCGGGGTCAGCAGGGCAGGAGATGGCAGAGAAATAAGTCCCCTTCTCATCCTTGATGCAGCATTCACTTTCTCCCCCCCTTATCTCAACAACAAAATATGCATTCTTTTTTTTCTTAAGTGAGAACAGTTTACCTTAAAAGGATCCTGCACGAGTAGACAGGCTCTTTACAAATGACGGAAACTGGAAGTACCTATCAGCTTTTCCAAGCTCTGTCTTCACAAATCTTGTGTTAGATTCAAATACTGATATGCAAAAAGAGCTAATTTCTTAAAAGAAAACAATATGTACAGAAATGCAGCATAACGAATGGAATATATTGAATGCAATAACTTAGTTTTTCAGCCAGTTTGATTATACATTGTGGCTCAGTGGAGACCAGGCCATTTCACAGGTTAAATAGAGACGAGGGGATCAACCTCTCCCTCTGCACACACCATCACTTTGTGTTGTAGCCGTAGACGGCGGCGGCACAACCGTCTGTCGTTTCATTCCATCAGGGACAAACTGCGATAGAAAATACAAATCCTTACAAACATTGTGTTTTTAAAGCTACTTGTGAAACAAAACAGTGCAATAGGTGCAAGCGCGCCAGTTGTTGACCCTGTAGTGCAGCTGATTGAATGGATCGCTATAAGAAGGGATTTGTAGAGGAGCCTCCTGTTGGATACTGTGCAGGTGGAGCCGCACCCTGGAAGGAAACAGGGATATACAAACAAACCGTCAGAGGAAAAGTGTTGAGGAGGGTCAGAATAAATCCAGTATCCATTAATGAAACATGACAAGCAAAAACGTTTGGAACTGAAACTGTGGCAATGTAGTCGGTGGTATAAAAGAGGAATAGGTTGAGGACATTATTTCTATCAAACATTAATTTGAATCTCACACAGGATATCATGCCCTGAAGCTCTCTTACTAACCAGGAAAGGGTTGCTTGAGACCATCGGTCCAGCCATAGCCTGGCCGAAAGGAGTCACAACAGGCTTGACCTGACCAAAGGCTGGATATCCTCCACCTGAAAGACACGTACACCATCATTTAGAACGTATAATAAAACACACAGCCTGAAAATCAATTACTGTACATCACCAACAATACAAGTAGGACTACTTTTAAAGACATTTAAGTGCAACAACTACTAAGTCAGATGCAGTTTACTTAATGATGCTGATAAGTCGAAATTATATGTTCTCTGAGACATACACACCGTTGGGTTGTTGGGGATATGCAGGAGGCTGAGGGAAGGGAGCCTGCCCAGGAAATTGTTGCTGGAAAGTTCCACTAAAGCTGGTGGGAAGGTTGAAGCCTGCATTATTCCCAAATCCAGAAGGCATACTCATGGAGCCTGTGCCGAATGTTGCTGTAAACACAGCAAGAAATCAAGTGAATGATGATGACAGCATCTAGAGAACATCTACAACATAAAGTCGTTTAGAAGTTTTTAAAACACAATATCACACACACACACACACACACACACACACACACACACACACACACACACACACACACACACACACACACACACACACACACACACACACACACACACACACACACACACACACACTTATTTAAATACTGACAGGCTTCTGATATCTGCAGTTTGTTAGAAGCGATATACTGTAAACATAAATGAGTGAGATGATGATGGGGATTACAGTCATCAATGTAGACAAATCAAAACCAATTATGCTTTTCAGTGGGTTCGTCCACTGCACATGTGACTCTGTCATGCATAGTACGGTACCATCATAAAAAACATTTGTACAGTTTAAACACATGCAACCTTTTAAATTTGGTTGTCTGCAGAGAAGCTATAGGAAAACAGAGGGGTTGTGTGATCAAAAGTCCGTCACGAACCTACCACACGTGTAGTGTAGCACCAGTGGCTGACATCCTACTAAATAACTAAAAGAATTTATGTACATTTGAAAGCAAAGTTAGTTTCAATAATCTCCAAAAAGGGAGACAAGACCTTTTTTTGCCAACTGCGAAGAGGAAAATGTTGAGGAAGCCATAGTCACAGAGATGTAAGATGAGCAATTAATACATCTATTTACCTTTTAAGAAAGCAGAGCATGCTCAAAACCACCTGTACACTTTTTCCTTTGACTATATTTTAAATCCTTCAAGGGGAGTAACATATTATATTGTGTATTAATATTTTGTTTAGTGAGTAGAGTCTGATTTAATAAACGGTTTTGTTCTACAGACTAAGGCCTACAAGGTGCTAAGAGGATTTCCTCATACTTTTTATATTAAACTCAGGCTCAACACCAATTCTCCCAACATTTTCCTGGAAAAAAGAAAAGTACTTCCAGAGTGATGTGAAGGAGAGCAAAGTGACAGAGCACAAGGGAACCTACCAAAGGTGGGGGGGTAACCCTGCCCATGAAGAACCCTCATCAAGCCTGTCCAGCATGGCAAGAGCAATCAAAAACAGAATCTTAATTTCTACACTTGACTGCTTCTTTTATCCTTCTTGTGCACAGCAGTTCGTCAGTGCTTTTCTGAAATATCCAGATTTAATCATTTTTCTTTTTTACTTTTACTTACTTAATTTTCCTTTTTTTGACACTGCTGTCTCAGGAATATGCAGCATCATAGAAACCCAGTTGCCAGTTTCGGTGTGAAAGGAAATCTAACAAATATCACACTTATTGTAAAATAATGTACCATACCTGCAGTTTCTTTTAAAATTAAATAATATTCATCTGCACTCTTGAACTAACTTATTTGATTGGGTGTCCACATGGCTGACACATTCACATAAGCATACACACCTGCTGCTGCCGCCACATGAGCCACTCTGCCGTTGCTCTGGAACGGGTTAGTGGGAGGTCCCGCAGGGGCCACTCCAGCAGCTACGAACGGATTAGTTGACGGAGGTGCTGGAGAGAGGCATTGAGTCACCAAACATGAGTACAGAATATGAAACAGATCAGTTAACACCATGAGCTCTGTATAGTAAAGCTAAAAACACTGAATCAGAAAGGATGCCATGTCTTAAATCCAAAGCAGTGAGAGGATAAAATGCCCAGAAACAACTGTAATGGCGTGTGAGGTAGACTGACTAAAAAACTAAACATAATCCCCAAAGAGGAAGTAAAGCCTATCAATGTCTGACTTGATGAGAACTTGCTGCCACAGCTTGATGATCCAAGCCCTCATTCTCTGATCACATCTGCAAACTAGTCTTGATATCTTAACCAGGATGGTCCAAAGCTGCAAACTGCAAAATCCCTAAAGCCAAATCAAGCTGGAATTACCTATGACTCACTGTATCTAACCACTTGGAAGTTCCGCATCATTACTGATTTCAGTTAGGGAGCAAAATAAGAAAACAGCCTGAAGGTTCACTCACCGCCAAAACCATGAGCCATGCCAGGCAGGGCCTGCTGTGCTTGTGCTGTTGACACCCCAGTCTCTGAGCCAAACACACTCCTGCAGTGAAACAACATCAACACATGGAGTCATCAGAGAAGCCAGCAAGTAGAGAAGATCATAGAACCTCCATAATACTATATGACAGATAATGTTTGCACTGTACGTCTGCATGGCACTTTGGATAGAAGTAACTTTGCCAAAAAATACAGCTCTGACTGTATGTGTAAGGGATGTTGTGATTTTTTATCATGTCTGACTAAAGTGTTTTTTCACAGAAGGTCGTGTTTTCTGGATGTTGTCTAGTGTTAGGAGTTGCCATCCTGTCGGTGACATTGGGGAAAGATGAACCTTGAGAGTCTCCACTCTCACACAGATAATGATGATCCTGCATGCAAAATAAAAGATGCACAAATTCCCTGACATTATGTAAACTGTATTTCAGCCCATTGGTTCACATCATCTATTATACACTTGTGTTTTACCAATTTGGTCTCAAAGAGATACTGCACGCCTGAATAAACTAAACTAATTTTCGTGTTTGAATAAGAAGCATCAACTTTTAATTCATCAATTAATTATTGGAATTTTGTGCTGAGGTGTGTGTGTGCTTTGCGTAATCTCACCCATGTGCAGTGGTGGTGTTGTAAACACTGGTGGTAGGGGCTGGGGAACCAAAGACAGTATCAAGCTCAGCGAGAGCAGCATAGCGATCCCCCCCTGTTGGCACCGCTGGCTGCTTCTGAGGAAAACCACCCACTCCAGCTGCTGTGGTTGAGCTTGCCACTACCGGGATACCCCCTTCAAACCAAGCAAACAAATAGCAGAGATTGGTTCAGTCTATGACAGCTTAACTAATCCAGGAAGATATTTCCAATTTTAAAAACACAAACAAAAAGGTCCAGGGATAGCTGCCATTTTCAACCTATTAAAAAAAACAATGGGGAATAAATGTGCAATCATTAGAAAATTTGCATTTTCTAGACCAGAAACTAAATAAACTAGTACCAGCCCAGAACAATTCACAGATTCTTGAGAGCCAGTGGCATAAAACATGTCCAATGAAACCAATTCATGAGTCATTCCTAGAACAAGAAGCTAGTTCCACTGTGTGCATGTGCTTTCATACAGGCTGGTTGCATAACACTGAGGCCATGAGATACATTTAGAAAAAAACGAAATGGTTTGGCCATCCCAAAATACAACCAAGCCTTGGCCAAGCCAGACAGTAAGCGACACAGAATAAGATTTTTGCTAGAAAATGTAAATCAGCCCTGTTTGATAAGAGACTTCGCCTGTAGAAGAAGGCTGAGATGGATTTAAATCGATATACACTTGATTACATACTGTTTTTAGTTGTGTCAACTTCCTTTATTAGTCAACCTCTACCCCTCTACAAATGAGATCTATGAAACAGGCTAGGCAGTAGAAGATTACCTTGCTCTGTTTTGGCAGAGCTAAACACGTTATCCAGGTCAGCCAGGACTGCATATCTATCAGCAGGGACGCTAGTACTCTGTACAGCATCTTTGCCAGCTCCTGTTGAGTTACTCTGGGAAGAGGAACTGAAGGCTCCAAAGTCAGCACTACACGAATTGTGGAAGTTGTCAAATTTGGCAAAATTGGCATTTGCTAGTCCCCCTGAGGCACTACCTGTATGAAAGAGAGAGATTCAAGAGTCATAAGGGGGACCTTGATTGTTGGTGACAACATTAACATGGTGTAAAAGGACAGAGGAAGCTGCATGGAGGGTTAAGTTGGGGGGAGTCCGACTCGGGCTGAGATACTTTCACCATCTCTTGGATAGACTAGCGACAAACTTCTAAATGACTTATTCCACGCTGTGCTATGCTGGCTCTCCATGAGCCTATGAACCTGAGAAATGTATGAAATTATCATTTATTTGTGTAAGAGTCAGTTGATGTACAGAGCAGCACCTTTCTTGAGTGGCTCAGTTACATCTCAGTTCAGCACCATACTGTGGATCAAGGCAGTCACAGACAAAACCAAACATAATGTATTAAGTATGTATAAGACCCGGACAACAACTTGATAAACAATTAAATTGTTTAGATTGTTAGTCTGTCACCCTGTAAGAAGTAACTGATCTTTTTCACAACGTACGGCAGCAACCATCAGAGCATATTACTCCTGTTATTAACCAGTGAGATTGTCAACTGTGATGCAGACACAAAAAAGACTAACATGCTGCGACACACATTACATCTAGAGAAGAGCATCAGAAGACGCATTAGAGGTGGTGGAAAGAGGGGAAGCTGCTAGGGGAACAAGCCCAGAGAGAGAGACTTACTGTGTGCACCCTGGAGAGGCAGAGCAGTGGCAAACTCACCCATACTGCGGCTGGATGAGAGCACAGTGAATGCTGGCAGCCGAAAATCAAAGAGGGGAGGGTGGGATGGAGAAATGGGGCAATGAGCAACGTTAGACAGGGCGGAGAAACAAAGAAAAGACATCAGACAAACCATAGGAGGAAAAATAAATATTTAAAGCATGAAAGCCAAAGCAAATCCAGTGGTGCAGAAGCAAAGGATGAAAACGCACATGAGACAGAACAGCTGATGCCAGATAATTAGTCAGTGTCTGTGAGAAGGGGATTATCCGACCAAAGCCACAATAGAGAGGGGAGATTTATCTATCAGGCAGTGGGCATGCTGAAGAGATCATTGTGGAGATCCACAATGAGAAGGCTACCTATATAGACCTCCAGCAGAGGGCGCAGTAGTACACAGCATTTTCCAGAGACTAGTAGGTGGATGCTTAGGTGTTTGATATGAGTCACTGTTTTTGTGTGAGAATATAGAAGGCAAAGTCCATCCCTCCATTACAGATAGTGCTTATTATTTGAGGGTCACCCATGAGAAGGAAAGGTGCACTGTTAAGGGCAGGAAAAAAATGTTACTGGTGAGGAAATACTCATGATGTGTGTGGTATAACAGCATGATGGTAAGTACAACATTACTCCTTCATGATCCTAAGACCCTAATGTCTACTATAGAACTCACTAAATATACATATAACTGTCTACCTAATAGCTGCACATTGATCGTTATATACTTGGTCACTTGTATCCAATAAATATATAATTTATATATTATACTGCATATTCAAGAGATAACATTCCGAATGCTTTAGTGTGGTCAGTGTCCACTGTTCTAGTGTACAACCATCCCTTTCGTTTCAAGGATGAGTTTGTTGTTGATTATTCAAACAAGTGGGTAACTTGTGTCAACCTATCAGAGACAAATTCGACTTTTAAAGTAGGTCGAAAGAGAGATAAGATACGATGAGAGGAACTCTAAAGCACATTGTTATGCTCTACGCCTCAGGCACATGCAATGTAAACATATTGTCATTTGTTCCGTTTCAGTCAACGGCTCTTTCTTTGCCGTAACAAAATCTATAAAGTAAACTTTCACCGCTGGCTGTAAAGCTGGTGCAGATAGGTCTTTTAAATTATACATTGAAAGAATGGATATTGAATGTGTGTAATGCAGAGAAAATACCTACAGACGTTAAAAACACACAAAACATCGATGACTTGACAAAAAAACTTTAGTGACAATGTGCTGTATTGACAGAGGATGTAAATGTTCTCAATGCCTGTGCATACAAATGTAATATATATATGCAAGACTGATTTGGATGTGTGTGCTTGTCCAGTGAGGAGAACTACCTGTATTTGAGGGTTGGAATGGGGCTTGGGGTGCGGAGGGGAAACCACCTGATGTCGCAGAAGTGCTCCCAAATGCATCAAAATTTGCAAAGTCGGCATTTGCGTTGGCATTTTGTGCTGCTGGAGGTGGTGTCAGGATGAGGTTCAGACAAGAGCAACAAAAGACAATGAGAGGATAACAATGGATGAGACAACAATAGAATGAATACATAAAAATGACAGGCAAAGGCATGGATGACAGATTGCTAAATCAAATACGATGGATTAGGTGCTTAATGTGAAATGTAATCATGGAGTGCTTTAACATAACAATAATATGTGTAACAGCTTTAAACACAGGCAGGATAGTCCGACATTCATCCTCTCCCATGAGATACTGTCTGGACTCCTTGTTGAGCACACGCAATATACACAAATCATTCATCTGTGCTAATGTTTGCGATGTGGAGATGTGTGCATGCCACTTAGGTTGCTACATTAAGTTGATGGCTCTTTGAGGGGGTAATGACATTTTTCTCCAAGGCAAGAAAACACTAAACAGCCCAATGTTAAAGACATTAGTAACCATGGAGATGTGTCTGTCCATAGCACCTCTGATGTGCTTCCTTATACCATGGCCACTAAAGATTCTAGAGTCTGAGTGGCTGGAAGTATGGATAAACTTTCAGTAACCAGATGGTATGCGAGGGCACCAATGACAAAGGAGTTTATTTGCGATTCTAAATTGATGCGCCAATATGTAACTGTACGTAGAAACTGTAAGCTTCAGTTTGAGGTATTAGTGCAACAACCAACAAGCACCAATAAAGGGAAATAGGCTTCCCATTGACAACCATTGTAATGTAATTTCAAATGTGTATCATAGTTGCATACAAATTAAAGAGAAAAGAAGACTTAACAGTGAAGTTGGTATTCCAGCTTACAAGCTCCATTTCTCACAGGTGGAAGTGAGGGACTGAGAGAGAGACCATGCGGGTGCAGTGAGTGGGTGTGTTAGTGACAGTGAAAAGACAGAGCGCTCGTTATCTCCACAGACAGATTCAATAATGTCATGTAGTAGATTGCATCACTGCTCTCTGTTCTTGAGATTGATAGCAATCAATTAAACGTATCTTTCCCACTTTGCCAGGTCTGTAAAACTCTTGGCTGAGTCTGATAAACCCATTCATACCACACTAAAGGTTGCCTAAAAAAAGTTCTTGGGGACTATTTGGTTTTTAAAATGCTGAAATGAGATTACAGTTAACTGGTTAAATATGTAAATTGGTGATGGATATTTTTAGTTTGATCACATTTAGCATTTTGTTTACAAGTGGCCATTGTATAAGCAGGAGAATATCTAACAAATATGTAAATTCCACTGCTGTAATGAATTACAGTGGGGGGGGATGCTCCTGCGTAATCCATTACAATTCTGAAATGTTCAACTTGTCAGGTATTATCTTTTACACATACGGAGATGTTTTGCTGTTTTATGGATACGACGTTCAACAGATACAGCCACAATCTATAAGAGCTGTTGAATATAATACAGCATCATTTAGGATGTGACCGTCTCTTTAAGCACCTCAGACGTTTTAAAATGGCTGCAACAGTAATGGTCGAAGTTTAGCAGTCACATTATCTGCTAATGTTCTCCAAATGCCTACGGACAAATATACATTTTATTATGATTCAGATCAAATTGATTGATTTTACAGGATCGCCCTTTCGGTTTTGGTCCTTGTAGACTGTCCTGTTTCACTGCTTTATTGCCTTTTGATTGACATATAATGACTCTTTTGTTTTGTTGTACAGTCAAGCAGTTGGTCTGTTCCTTACTTGTGTGGCTGTTGAAATGTGCAAAGTTTGCAAAGCTGGAGCTGGCGCCTGCGTTCATGTTAGGCGGGGCAGCGAAGATGTCTCCACCCAAGTCACTGAGGAGGTCAAACTTCTTGTCATGGAACTGCTGCTGATGGATTTGTCCACGGCTGACCACTGGAGACTGGTGGAGACAAGAGACAGGGGAGAGATAGTGCAGGTATGTGTTGGTGAGAATGCTAATGAACAGCGTTTACCTATAAAACTGCAAGTGTTGCAAGTATCAAAGACAAGGGATTTATTTAAGTCACTGTGCACTTTGAGTGTGAGACAGTCATTTAGCCATCTGCTGAGTTCACTACCCAAAGTGGTAACATATAAACTTCTGAGCTACCAACAAAAAACAAAGTGGAACAGAATTTTTGTAATAGCATTTAAGCTATGAACGGAAATTTATTGCTGAGATAGAGCGTGTAATATATCTTGCAAATTATATATTGCTGATGTTTTAGTTTTCTTCTACGGCTCGCATAAGATGTTCAACAAGCGCATTCTAATTTAGTACCTTTAAATATTTTTAATGTAATATGTTGAACCCTAGTAGCCCTTGCAGGATGAGCAAAAATGTCTGGGGGATAATTACAGATTCAGCGCGTGTGCATGTGTGTGTGTGCACGACATAAATCTCACCTGATTTGGTGGGGTGTTCTTGTTGAGGTGTAGGGAGGGGGCAGACTCCCCAAGCAGGGACTTGAGTGGTCTAACCTCTGGGGTGCTGCTGGTGCTGCTGTTTGACGAGCCAGAGATGGAAGCATGGACTGATGCCACTACTTTGGCTTGTTCAGCAGATACGTACCTGGAAAACAGTTATCATGACATTAAACCTTATAAGAAATACACCATCAAAATAGTAAAGAAAATGTGATTAATATACAGAAAAGAATAATTGATTTCATTTCTCCTAAAATATACTTTTGGTTAATGAGATAATATTTAAGATAAACTGACATAATCAAGGGTTTTCAAAATAATTGCACATCATTTGCATTTGAATAACAATCACTATGCAAATCCAAACAGGAAATGTTTATTTGAGAGCAAATGCGATTCATATCCTGAGGAGGAACCATGAGTCCTTTAAACTAACAGTTATCACATGGTACAGAAAAATGACTGGTGTGTCTATTTGTGTGTTTTTGTGTTAGAGAAGAGAGGCCTTTGTGAGTGAGAATGCCTGTCTGCAGTAAATGGAGACATGTTGAGACACGCACTGCTCATTGCTCTCATTTTAGACAGAACTAAGAGGCAAACACGATTAACTACATGGTACATAGCCTGAACGATTACCTGAATACCCAGAAAAAGAACATCTTCTGAGATACGTCTGTCTTTTGTGGAAACAGTGAAACTGCATAAACCAACAGTCTAACTAAATCAATATTTACTGTTAATGACCAACTATAACTTGACAGGCACTTGTCGGTTCAGTCTTTCATTACTTCTATTTGTTTAAAATAACTGCTCTCGTTAGCTATGTTACTCAACAGTTACTATGCACCACTTGGAACTATGCTAAACCTCATTTGAATAAAATTAAACCTATAACTTCATGGAGCAACTACATCTTGTACATATACCAGCTCGACTGTGTTGACCTACATTGTGTGCATTTAAAGAAGGGTATCTGGTGGCTTGCTTGAGGGAAACTGCTATGAGCTGCTTGAGAGACATTCCAAGGCTCAGAGAAGACAAACACAAAGAAAACCTACATGTCTCCACAGTGCACATTGTTGGGGGATTCTTCGTGTCTTTTCATTGCCAACTTGTAAAACAGACACTTACCATCGCTTCTTCTCGTATTTGTCTTGAAGGAACTCCTTGACTTTCTGTGGTTCTCTGAAGTCTGGTACTGAGGAGATTCTGTCATCAAAAAGGCCGAGCCAGATCTGTTTACATACCTGGAACACACAGAGCAACAGAACATGTGACTTTAGGTACAGCATTTTTGAAGCACACTCCTTACTCACTTCTAGTATTTATCTTTATCTTATCCTGATCTCCCTTAGTATGTTATTATTTTATCATTCTCACTTTCTTAAATTGCCTTTATTCTGCAAAGCACGTTGTGTCACATACTTAGTACGAAAAGTTCTATATAAATAAAATGTTGATTGATTTAGTGTTTTGCCATATTTTAAATGGTGCCTGACTTTCATATTACAATGGCTCAGTGTAAAAAATCTGTCTCACCTTGGCCTTAGGTTTTGGATAGCATTCCTAAAGTATTTGCCTAATCCAGTAAAGAGAGCTTTACATGTTTCATGCATGTGTGCACTCAGTATAGGCTGCTGCTTTGTAGATGAAGTGATTGTGCTGCAAGAGCCAGCATGGCTCTTCTATTGTTCATATGCTTCTGCTGCTGATTATTCTCAGATGGCTTTGGTTCACATGAACATACTCACAGGCTACTTTTAAGATCACTGTTACTAGATGTTATGCTCACTAGAATCTAGAATTGAGTGCTCTCAGTCGAGAGAAAATAGTAGTATTTGTTATGGAAGTTTTCTGGAAGCTGGTGAAAGGAGAACTCAGGCAGCAGCTGAAGATTTTAATGTAGACTTAATGCATCACGGAAACCAGAAGGTGAAACACTATACAAACGCTAACAGAGCAATTGTCACAACCAATTCTGAAGAGGTCTGCCAAGCATCCCCATATATCTCCCTCTACTTGCGTCAAGCTTTTCAATCGCACATCCATGAATGGCTAGAATTGCTGTCACTCTCTATGTTACATGTAGGTGTTCACATCCCTATTGGATAGTTAAGGCTAAAGTATGCATTCCTAAAATCACATTGTGTCCTTACGTTTTGCCACTGGTGAAATATGCAAAAGAGTGGAAGTTGGTGCCTCTCTGTCTGGCACATCTGGGTTAGATATAAAAAGTCCCTAAGCGTGGACACTACAATTTACTGTTGGTTGGCCCTTTATCTATAACCTGACCTTGGGTACTGTTTGGAGAGAGAAGGGAGTATGTGTGGAATTAGACAAGCACTATTCTCAAAAATTCCTCAACAGTCAAGCAACCTTGACTAGATGTATGCATCAGCTCCAACCTTGAGCCTCCTGCATGTCTGCCTGCACTGCCACTTTGCTACAGCTTTTAATAGACTGTGCTTCCCAGGTGGCATTGCTCTATTTCATACCCCCTTTACCAGAAATGGCTTTTGAATGATGATGCACTTCTCTGCAACAAATACATGCTGCTACTCTGTGTGGTTTTGATGGATACGTGAGAGCTATATAATTTAAAAGACAGGGAGGTACTTTTCAAGACAAGTTTCAATACAGTTCATGAAATACCTGTGTCAAGGTGTAATTGGGTCACTGCACCTGCAGACTCACAACTCCACTGAATCTCCACATTCAATAGACACAGAAATATGTAATCTTCCCAGTGATGTCCTCTATCTGACCACAAAATAAATGGACTTTCAGAGCTGAATTGTTTTACACCAACTCTTGAGAGCTGGGTCTTGTTCAGCGTTCTTCACTAGCCGTGGTTTTGTGTTTTGTGGTGGGCGGTGCAATTAATAAACCGCCTTGAAATAAATGCTTTTACACAAGATACTGAACCCAAATTTCCCCTGATGGCTCTGCCGACAGCGTATGGGGGTTGTATGATACAAAAGATGCTGCACATAAATGCACTAGATTAGATTATTGTCAGAATCTCTTCTGAAATTTGTCTTGCAGCCCAAGTCGTCCATATAATTACACAAGAGAAAAAAAAAGATTTCTAAAAACCTTACACACAAACAGATAACATTGCATCGGACATTTAAAAACAACTGGCTGTACAAATGTGTGTGCATGCGTGCGTGCATGCAGTGTATGGGTGAATGGCAAAACTGTACAGTTAAGCGCACTATACTGTAAAACTGTATGTCCAGATTTAAAAGGAAGATTTTCATATAGTTAAAATAGCAAATGTAAATGTATGATAAAACATTGACGATAAAATGGAAGGCTAAAGTTGATAAACAGCCTGTATAGAACACCTGCCAAAGCAGAAGGAAAGTTGACCTTAATTAACAACTGTGACAGGGCAGAAAGTTGTTACCTCATTCCCATGTTTCTGTAGGAAGTCGATTTCCTGTTGCGTGAAGGTTGTCATGGAGATGGACTTGACTCTGTGGGGCGGATTCAGTCCTCGTCTATAGGTGAAGACATGAAAACAGGGGTCAATTAATCTGAAGACACTGTATATACAACCTCATCTGGACATAGACAAGATGCCCCCTCTCAGGATGAGGCCATTTAATTAGCAACAATCTGACTTGCTGGTGTGAGTTACTGGGGAGAGGGAGACAGCATCGCTGAAGGAAATAACAGAGACAAATAGTGACAGAGAGAAATGTTGGTGAAAAAAATTGAGCTGAACAAAGGAATTGGGTGAATGACAGAACTGAAGTTGTCAGCGCAGTAAGAGACTGAGCGATCTCCCTTAATATATAAAAAGTAACACCTATTAACTCACAGAAGCTCTGCTAATTTTCCTGAGCAGGTCACAGCTCATGCCGCTCAAATTAAAAATACCTCCCAACCGTAGTAGTTGAAAAGAGCCATCATTAGGCTGTTATATTAAGCTCCAGGAGTATTTTTCCTGGACCCACCAGCAAAGTGAAAACTAATGTTGTCCCGGCTTCAAGGTCGCCACCTATTTTGTCTGCTAGGGTGACCAATCAGCATTTAGAATGCAAGTACACTGCTTTTACAGCTACCAGAGTGTAACAGCTGAGCAAAGCAGCCATGAGAATGATGAAAAGACAACTTATTGCCATACAGTTTAAAACAAGAATCATATTTGGAATTCTGGATGTTTACTATATTAACCCTGATTTCTTTTGGTCAAGAAACAGTCCACTTCTTACCAGAAACCAGATTTGTTGTACACGTGTTAAAATGCGTCTGCTTTCTGCTATAAGTATGTTGAAGCATTTTACAGCAGTTCCTTGGATTTACATATAAAATAATGTTATTTTAATGTTATATTATTCAGATTTTTGAATGAGATTATGTAAGGAACGTCATATACATGGCACCAATTAAAAGTTAAATTTGTTATTATTAAACAAGCACTTTCATGTTTTAATGAAGAAAGTCTATATATGGAGATGATTCTTTCATCCACATACAAAAAAGGTGGTCAAACGCTTGCTAAGCTTGAATTAAATCACTATATAACATGTATTACATTTGCACAGCAGCTAGATGATAGAGTCTAACAGTAGCCTTAGGGTAAAAGGCTACTGTTCTCTACGTGTAAATTGGTCACACAGCACATCAGCCCCATCCACAAGTAAATTTTCAACCTGTGGAAAAACACTATAGGGCTGTAAAATGGTAATTTGAACTGGGCAGCCGCCATTCCCAACTGAGCAGCACATCAGCGACTGAGAGTAGGCTGGCGTTAGCAGTATTGTTCTTTGAATAAGGAAACCATTAATGAAATGGAAAGCTGTATAAATATTCTCTCATCCAATATAGATGACAGACAGACGAACGTCTGCACAGAGCCTTGTGGAAACCCTCCAAAGCAACATTTACATCATATGGACCCTGACATACTATCAGGAAATGTTCAAGAGAATCTGACCAACAAGCAGAGTGGATAACTAAATGAAATGAATTCATTCTTATTTTTATCCACAGTATTGAAGTGTACCGAGGAGCATTTGAGGAGCACTCACAGCCCAATGAAACATTCCATCTGTTTACATGTAAGGTTAGAAGAAAGTAGATAACATAGGCCTCATAAACCTCAAATTGTTCTTGAACAGTGGCAGTAATCACATGATAAAACAAGTCTATCTTTCAGCTCTAATTGGCAGAGAAATAATTGCTGGTACGCACATTTTATAACAGCAATTGTTCTAATATTTACTCTGGCCATATAAACAAGGGTTGAACTTGTTTTCATTTCAAATGAGCTGCTGTACGTCTAAATTGTTGCAGACTAGGTGTTATTGAGACATAACTGTTCTCTTATGGAACAAGGACAAACAGCTGGAAATCAAGAAATCCACTTTTCTCTTTTAGAAAACATTTTTCTAAACTATTCAACTTTTTTGCCAAGATGTCTGAGCAGCAGCTGCTCTTTCCCTACTCTTAAATGCCTGTTTTTCTCACACAACCTGTTACGTCTCACTTGCATTTTCCTGAGGCTTGAGTGGCCTTACAGATTAAAGAACTTTGGTCCTGAATTTGTTAAAAGGTAACACATTTCCTCAAAAATAAAATGTGTTCTGATTAGGATTTTTGGGCCACAAACTGATCGCTGGAAGCAGTCTAAGTCGATACCAACTACCAATGTTATTTTCAGAAATCAGAAATACTTCACTGATCCCTGAAAGGTAACTGGTCCACAGTACAGTTGCTCCATTGTGTTATCTTAATGGTTATTCTGATCTCTGCCTTTAGAGAGACCACCAATGAAACTATTTAAAACATAAATCGGCTGATATCAATCAGTGGCCTAGTGCTTACTTAAAATGTTACTCGTCTACAAACAGACAGAACACAGAATTCACAAAGATTAATTTAATGGGGATACTAACTGGGGTTAGGTACTTACTCTGCCTAGCATAACTTATAATTTGGGGATATGTTACCTTATTAGATTCTACAGTATTTGGTGGACAAATTATTTAAAACACAAATAAAGTAAATGCTGAATTAACATAGATAAAGTTGAATTTATAAAGTAATATTTGCTTACAGCTGATACCATTCAATATTTAGTTGCTCGTTTTTCTAAAGGGGGTCATTACAGTTCTCCGGGGAATTAGATCGACAGTGTCACAATTACAAACACAATGTTATACACATAGGAGGAGCCTAAAGTGAAATACGAGCCAACACTGCTAAATTATTCACTGCTGTCACCCCTTACACAAACTTGTTCTTATCTCCACCCATTCTTTACACATCCGCTAATCAGCCGACTGTACAAACTCTACTTTTATAGATGTTAACATCCAGGTATCTATTTCAATTAACACCCAAAGATCACGTGTCTACTGACAAAAACTGTCCATACGTCTCCACCTTAATATAGAGTAGCTCCATGGGATCTACTGGGGCTATTTCTGGGGTAATGTCTTTATGTGGCCACTGGTTATGTCATGGTGGTGTCAGTTTGAGAGGACAGATGAGGTCAAAGAAATGACACAAACCAAAAAGAAACCCTCTTAATGAAACTTGTTTCAACATTTGAAGGATCTGACATGGAAATTAAAGTGGCTTCATTGCCAAATCAATCTAGACAACAAAATAGCAGTTTAAGTAACTATTAATTAACGCAAAACACAAGGTAAACTCATGGCACAGTAGGATAAAGCATCTACAGAAAATCAGAAGACAGAATGTGTGAGTAAGTGTGTGTATTTGTGCTTTAATGTGTTGTTCGGTGCCCTGAGGAAGGCAGATCAGATCCTAGTCTCATAAAGATGAAAGTAGGTCAGACATTGTGAAAGTCCCATGGCCCCTAAGGCCCCAAATATATGATGGTAGTATCTCTTACCATACTGTAGTTTACTGTACTGTGCATCAAATACACAATGTCTTCCTGTCTTGTTTAGTTCAAAGTCTTTCTGAACTTATCCACAAACTTGCAGCAGAAGGAGCCATGATATATTCTGGCTCTTTTTATATCCAGTGACTGTGACACACAATATAACTGTCCGGCCATTCCCATGTTCTGGATTCCAGTCTCGTAATGAGCCTAGCAACACAATGTCATTGCCCTACAGACCCACACTTATTTCTGCTGGACAAAGTAGATATACAGTGTAATAGTATTCAGCAATAGTCAGGGTGAGTGTTATACTACAACAGTTTAAATTGTTAGATTATTGCGTTTGTACAAATTCTGATAACAGTGAAAAATACGATATATCAGCCCTCAAGAAGGAGAAATTGTGTGTGTGTGTGTGGTTATTGAAGGTGTTTTTCTGTAAATCAGAGGTTACAAACAGAAAGGCGACGCCGACACCCAGGAGCCGGGGTGTGATTTTTTCAATAGTCTATTTTATGATCAACTTTTAAATGTTCCTTGTGTGTGGTGCAGACACAGGAAGGAAAGGAGATCTGCAGGTGAGGTTCTCTGTTGGATTGCATTTTTTCCCAGATAGCAGCAATGTGCAAATGTGCATGGTGTGATAACTTTTCATTTTCATACATGGCATACTGGGAAAGTGGAATACAGCTTCTCCACAAGTCGCAATATTTATGGGGAGTATTAAATTATTAAAAACTATTAATTTGGTATAAATAAATTAAAATTACTTCTTACATAAAAATATTGAATGCAAGAGATTCAAAATTTAGCTGAGTCAACTTTTATATCCTGATAGTGCATCAAACAACATAATCACATATTGCACGATAAAATAATTATGACCTACTCACTAGTGTATATCAGACCAGCTAAGCTCCAGGGCGAGAGAAACTGGCAATGACAAACCTCAAAAGAAAAGAGAAGCTACATACCAGAATTCACTTTGCTGCTCTTAGTTACTACAAAAAAGATCTTTTACACCTTCTCTATTCCATAATTTTTCATGGTTCACTATCTAATCAGCATTTACACCTAGTGACAGCATCTGTAATTTGTCACCCATAAAATGTTGAACTGATGACACCTTTTTAAGACGTCAAATGTCAAAGACACAGTTCAAGTCATGTCTGCTAACTTGCCATTGATTATTATTGTTGTGAACATTTAGTGTCAGTCATGATCTCTGCCATGGCCTTCAGCCTCTGTTGTAGCCCTGCTTACTCAGGAGCAGATAGGCCAAGTGGGGTTACTTCCTGCCATGGGCAGTTCTCCAGAAAACACACATTGTAAGTGGTATACCTCCTGGGAAGGTCTCCACCTTCATAAGGAATGCGTTTACATAGCAGATTCCAACTCCACCCTTTCAACAACCATATAGGGTCAGAAGTGTGTTCTGAGGATACGTGATTGTGCCCCTGTGATTGTGCCCCTGCTCACCCCCAAACAATGTTACTGCACCAAATGCAAATTCTATAAATAAATGAAAATACATTGTTTGAATCACTAACAAAATATTTCATGGATGGATATCAGTGTTTTGCATTGCTTTCTTTGGAAATTAAAAAAATTAATCAACACTGCCTTGTGCCTAAAAACAGTCAGAACTATTCATCATGTCTGAGCATGAAACGTTACCTGTGCTCTCTCACAGTGCCGTCATCTATGCTTCTCGAGAGTTGAAAGGAAAGTGAGCGGAAGACAATGAACTCTCTGCCACTTCCTGTTGCACATATTAAAACAGCCCCCCACCCAAAAAAAAAAAAAAATCACATGCTGCTGATGTAGCAGCACAGCAAGGACATACCACTTCCTGAGCCTACAAACTAAGGCTTCCTACATACATCTCACTGACACCAATCCTGTCAAACCCACACTCCTCTGCTCGGAAGATTGTTTTACTAACACCCCCCTCCCCAAACACGATTTGTCTAAATAAATAAAGTGTGTGAGATCTACAGAAGACAAGAACACAGGAGGAATCGTGATCTTGAGCTATAAAAGAAGTCAATTAACTCACATTACAGACTTCAACACCACAGGGTGAGCAGATGGGAAATTCACACTGGACCCCCTACAGACCCACTGGTGAAGTGAAATGGAGGGCAAGCTCTGCTCAACAGCAAGCACACAACTAAACTCATTCTTTTTAGCTCTATAGTAAAAAACCTTCAAAAGATGACAGAGCTACCACTGTTTGCACAGATTAGGTCTCAAACCCAAGTCAAACAAGGTCTGGAAGTTAGGTAAAGTCTGAGGGACAGGGGGTTTTAAAATGTGTCAAAGCAGACATTGTTCCTGTGTCGACTAATAAAACTAAAGTCATCTATAGGGAATTGCTGACTGAAAAAAAAATATATATATATATTCCTTTTCCTGTGCAAAATCATTAGAATTATAATTTCTCAAACGGAGGATGGCAGGGTGATTTCCATAAAGCATTAAGAGGCACCAGTGCAGGCTACTGGCAAGATGACCAGGACAGGATGGGCAGATGACCAGCTTATCAAGTTACCTGCTAATAGCCAACCACCACTTGAATGTGTTCAATTACAAAGGCTTGTGATAAGCAAAGATATTTTGATATGTTTAAACAAGATAAACAATTTTTATTTTATTCTACGTTATTTTTAAAACACCACACCTATGATGCCATGTCTGTAACCGTGATCTAGGAATGAAAGCATATGTATTAAAGGCCTTTTTCTCAAGACTGATGAACAAACAGGTGAGAGATTGTGTCAAAGCAGTTCGAAGAGAAAGCAGAATAATTCCAAAATGTCTTGAGGGGGAAATTAGTTATGCAATATGGATAATATAACACAAACATTTCCTCCATGTCAGTCTGTCAGGTAAGTTTGTAAGTTTTTTTATGCAAATAATTGTCATTATTGTATTATAACAGGCTGGATATCTCTCTGCATCTGAGCTAAACTCACATATATCAACAGTGACCTTTTTTAAAGTGCCACATTTGACAGCTGAATTGAGGTGGAATACTTATTAAGAACAAACGGAATGCTTCACTAATCCCAAATCCCAAGCTACAGATGCTTGGTTACACAACTGCAGAGCAAAGATTTAAGTCAGGCAAACCCGATCTAAAGTCAAACCCCCAGCTACACTGGAAACATCAATGCAGTGGGTAGGTTTTCGGTATGAGTCGCTGTTGGAGCTAAACTACTGATATGAGAGAATCTGTAGAGAAAAGAGAGAAAGCCATTCTGGTATTTTTTTTAAGTGCAACACTTAGATGACTGGACTAAATGCAACTGATGATGGCATGAAAACAGGTGATGCATTTATCAGTCCAATTACAAAATGATGCGATTTTCACAAGACTAAGTACCATCTTGTAATATTTTGCAAAACAGATTGTTATTGAAACCAAATATATTTCTTAATGTTCAATTAGATATAATAACTTCTATATTAAACCGAATATAATATTAAACACAACCAGGGGTAGGGCCAGTTTGAAATTTAATTTGGCCAATGAAGTGCCTCTGTCCTGTCCCCACACACACACACACACACACACACACACACACACACCACACACACTAACAAAACTAACAATAAATATGAAGAATGTTTATTTTTCTTATTTGAAGTGTTCTTGTTTTTAAAATGACATCAGCTTTATGTGTTGGCTGATGGATCTGATCGATTCCAGAAAAGGTCTGAGGAAGACTAAACAAATGGAAGCCGTGTCTCGTTAAATGGGAGAATAAATGACTTATTGGGAGGAGGGCTGGGCACTTAAACAATATCAATAGTTATTGCAGTATAATTTCCATCAAAAGCCAAATAACTAAAAGGGACAACATAAATTGATTCATTGTACCGGCCCAGTGAAGAAGGACTTCACATAATGGATCTAAATCAGATGTTTGTCTATTCTCTGTTCACGACAGTATAAAACCACAATCCTCAGTCAGGAGCAAAAATCAACCTTGAAACGTTTGTCATTCATCGTGATAATAATCCATTTCCACTGGTATGGTACTTTATATATCTGAATACATTTGGCCATTTTGTCAGCCAGCCCTATTAACCAGAACCAGCTGGCCGATAACCAGGTTACTACTTGTTACTTGCGAACCTTGCCAGCAACCACTGGTGCACTTGGCTCCTGGCAGATCCACAGACCTGGCTCTCGTGAGTCAGATAAGTTCCCTGGCTAGCATTAGAAGCTGGAGTCAGATAGCACCCCCGGCTGCTTTGCTAGCATGCTGTGAGACAGAGCACTGGCACTGGAGCGCACCCCGCCCAACACCAGAGCCCCAGCGAGACAATGTCACGGCGGCTCCGCTCCCACTGACACTGGGAACAACCGTCTCGACGTTGAGCTAGCGCTGCTCGGGCTAACTGGTTCACATCGTCACCCTGCGTGGCCGCTGCATCGTTTAAAAGCCCTGTGCGCCATGACTGAGCTAAGGTCACCCGGCGACTAAATACTCACAGGATGCCGGAGCAGGAGGTGCACACGAAGGAGCCCACGGTCATGTTGGCGTAGGTCGGGCCGCGCTGGTCGCAGTCGAAGCACTTTCTGTTGGGGGGCAAACTCGTCATCTCTCGCAGCATCTTCAGGTGTTTCTCCTCCTGTTTTCTCTTCGCGCTCGCCGCCATGGTGAGGACTCTACGCACAGCACGGTTGAGTAAAAGCCGAGGGGAGACAGCGGGGGAGCTCCGACTACAACAAAGGGCTGTGCTTGCTGCCGGTGGCCGGGCTGGGCTGCTGCAGACGGGGGAACCGGGGGTCGCGCAGGTCGCTCCGTGGTCGCGGCGGCCTCGAGTCTCCTCGAACAAGGAGGCGTTGGATCAACGTCCGCTAACGGAACTAGAGAGTTACCGCCCCCTACTTCCGCCTTCGTTCAAATCCCGTTATGCAGACTGCGCCGCTTCTTTTTGGGCGAGAGCCAGAAATGTGATATTTAGCATTAAATCCCCCCCCCCCGGGTGTTTACAGCAAACACACTATAAGATACATATGTGGGTTAACCATGCATTACATACATGACTGAAATTTAGTGGCCGACAATAACGTTGCTCAAATTCCGTAAATCTATTTCATCCTGCGCATTTTAATAGGTGTCGACAGCGGATTTTGATCTATATTCATGCAATTGCTAATCTCGTACGTTACTTTAACTGTAATTATCGATTACTGCAGTATAGTGAAAACGTTGCTGTGAATAAAGACCGCGTGAGGCGTTTAGTACGTGGAGTCATGTGTAAAAGAGCAGAAAGGGGCGTGAACCATCTTCTTTCCAAAAAGACGAATCCTCTTTGGTTGGACAGTCCACCACTCGTCTTTAGCTCACCAGCGCCACCGTGCGGATTATCCCCGTCAATGGGATGGGTGGGGTGCTCTGGGGTTTATTGTGTATGAGCGTTTTAATTTAGTAATATCTAAAATATGTGTTTTAAGGTTAATGGAAATTTAAACAGATGACTTCTGCATTAAACATGTGTAGATATCTGCAGTATGTTTACACATTCACTGCCCTGTTAGAGCACAATTATGATTTGAAATAATATAACACAATTTATGATAATGGTGCATATAAACAATCAACCCAAACATACACAATTGGTTTTGATGTACGCATACTTTTAATTGAGCAACATATTATAACAGAATACCAAATAAACCCACGGCAATTGTATTATTTACAAGGGCAACCAGATATCAGGACTTGTTTATGTGATGGACAGCTGAACCGATAGGTTACTAACCAGGGCGGTGGAGTAAAGCTTTGATTATGTTGTACAATGTATTCAAGAATGCTCAGATTACTGTGCAGTTCATCTGGATCATACAGCATAGTCACACTTTTTTGGACATTTGTTTTTCTGTCTGGAGCAACTGACATTTAAATATCCAACAGAATCATTGTGGTGCGCCGTTGGACTGATGTTCACCAAGTTAGATGCCAACTTTGTTTCCTTTGTTCCTTCCTCAGAATCCACAAAAGGTCCAGATTCCTCAAACAAGACGTACTGCATCTTAAATGATTTCTTAAGTAGATTCAAGACACTTTTTGTGCTTGACTTTATCCTTTTAAATGATTTCCCGCAACAGTTATAACCTTATTAATTGCCGCTGACTGACTCAATTAATGGCTGCTGCTGATGCTGCTGCTGTGGCGAGAAGTCAAAGGGTCTGCGGTTCTCGTTGTAGCCGTAGAGTTTTCGGAGGGCCACTCGAGCTGCTTCCTCTTCTGCTGCTACAAGCGTCTCTCCTGGACCCTGAGCCAGAAGCTTCTTATCGCTGAATACACAGGTGAGCAGAAACAAACAAAATCAGTAACATCGGCAGATAATGAACCTCAACTTGTAATGTAACTTGATTTTTAACTAATGCCAGCTCTAACTACCAACAAGTTTTATTTAAAAACTGGTATTTACTAATATACTTTGGGTAACGGCCTCCACAGCAGCAAACATACCTGTACAAGCCGACAAAGTACAGTGGCAGGACAGTGCTGGCTCCAGCAGACCTGATGAGGCGAGGCTCTGGCAAAGCTACATTCCTCTTTGTAAGCTCCTCCACCAATAGTCCCATCGGGTCAACCACTTTCCACATATCAAACAGGTCCTTTCCTATCAGCTGAGTCACCATGAAATCCTACAGAGTGGACAGAAGGAAAAAGGTGAGTGAGTTAAAAGAAGACAACATTTTTTACTGTGGAGTAAAAAAAGTGTTACTGTTGTGATACTGTACACCAAGCCTCTTACCCTGAGGAAGAATCCTGCTCGCTCTGCTCCACTGCTCTCCTGTAGTGCACCGATCACGGCCATGAACGTTGAATGGAGCACGTCATCAGGAACAGGGAATTCTGCGCTCATGGCTAACTCTTCAATGCCGAGATTTCTGGCAACATAGGTCACAACCTGTTGAACTGGTGAGGTGCCCGACGATGCTCTCCACCCCCTCGCTCGGCAGGCTCGGGAAGCTGGCCCTGCACCAGTCTGACAGAAAGCTCTGGGTGAAGCTCACCCCCTTTGCACTCAGCTGAATGTTATCTTTCAGAACCAAAGCGATGGTGTCTGAGTCCACACCCAACCCCCGTCTCCTCTCTTGCTCTGCCTGCAAGTAACATGGGTTGACGAATGCCATCTTCAGTAGCTCCAGGGAGAAGTTCTCATGGAGGCGGGTGCTGAAAGCCTGAACCTCGGCATGGTAATCCCACAGAGGCTGTTGGGAGCTGAAAGAAAGTCAGACATGGAGTCAACGGTCTTCTTCTGCAAAAAGTGTCTTAACTGGATATTACATACTTGTGAAAAATGGCCAATATGTAAATATTTAAAAGGTTGGTTTAATGTTTCCATCATCAATATTTACTATTTTACAGTTTAATCTTATTATAAAAAACTAAAACACAAATACAACCCAATATATAGAACTTAACTCTATAGAACTTTGTTTTACATAAAATGTACACATTAATACACAGTTTTATCCTTATGAAATACTAATATAAACCAATTCTATCAGCCAATCAATAAGCTGGTTGGGCTAAAATTTTGGGGGAAGTAAATAGGGAAATAAAGAAACAAAATAAAGTGTTTTGAGGATAATCAACTCAAAACTCTTCAAGACAAAATTGCAGGCTAGAAGGGGGACCCGAATCCCCCCCACACCACACCACCTATCTAAAGGTGCCATGATCCCAGCAGGGGTGGGCTCAAATGGTGCCCCAGAAAAATCTGCGGCTGCAGTTGCCGTCTCTTGTTTAGGCTAAAATAAAAGTTTTCATATTAGTGCCTACAGCCAAACACGAATGATGATACCGATATATCTGTAAAAGGCTCATACAAAACGGCCATTTTTATTGGTCAACAGATATTGGACAGGTCTCAATGATTTATATATATTTAAATGTTATCGATGCAAAGCTCTTCAATAAAAAATTGAGGGGTAGAGGGGGGACCCCGGTTTTTCCTCCCAATGAGTGAAGGCGCCATGATTGCTAACTACGCCCCTGGCTTCACTATAACAGCAGTGGACGTAGTAATAACTCACGTGCTGCTGAACAAGTCTGCAGAGAAAACGTGTGTAATGCAACTACAATGTTGTGCAGATCGATCCTATAAACAAACACACCCTGACACATGTAAATCCACGAATGGCCTTGAAACGCTCTCTGGTGAACTCTCGGGTTATTGTTACCGTGGCTTCGGTGGCGGCGGCCCCTCCAGCTTCAGCTTCCTCGCCATGAGATACGCGTGGGCCTTCATCCATCGCTTCTTCTCTCGGACCTTGTGTCAACGACACGTTTCTGCAAACACGCTGACAGTGAGTCCCTAATGTCAGCGCACCACGACTAAGTATGAACCCTGACGCCATGTCGGTTCAGAGACAGCGGAGTGCACCGGCTCAAAGTGTCCGATCGGCAACGAGGAACAACATCCGGCCTGTCAGACGTACCGGTCCCAGCGTCACCATGGAAACCAACATAAACGTTAGCTACACGAGCGGATGATCGGTGGATTTTATTTTATAGACAACTTACAAACTGACATCAATACAAAGTAGAGATTACTTCAGTTTCTTCTGAGGAATTTAAAAACAATGACGGGAGAGAAAGACGCAGCTCAACTGGAGGGAGGAAATCCGAGAGACCGCAAACTCAAATCGTGGCGGCCACTTCCGGTGGCAACAGAAACCGCCACTGATTTGTAAAGGCAGTTGCCGCAATTTGAGGCAGCTGTCAGTTGCCCCAGCTGTTTGTGACTTATTCAGGAAGATCTGGACTAGTTTGTGAACGTTTACTTACTTGTTATTGTTCCGGGCCATGGATGGTTGAGACGCTGCGTACAGTTATGGTGTCATCCCTTCACATCTGTTTTATTCTTTTATACTTTCTGTGCTCGTAAGCACTGTATTTTAATACAGCCGAATTCCCAAATAAATATTTCCTGTACTAAATATCCAGATATATTGGTTTTCTTCAGAAACAATTTGAATAATAAAATGTATTAAGCATTTTATGGATCCATGCCATGTTAATTATTGTATTTTTGTCTACTGATCATTTATAAGATGTACAGCCTGTGTCACACTTCAGACTCCTCACAGTGACACAGGTAACAAATAACATAATCATATTTTGTTCAAAGCTAAAGAAATCCAATCCACACTGGGTTTCCCTAAAGATCAAGGAGAACGAGGTAAATATGTCGTTTTTTCATCTTAAGTATTGTGTGTCCTCATATTGATTAGTAATTGTGTTTTTTGAATTGCATTTAAAAATTAAGTGATACTGTTGGATACGTGTAGGCTAAATTACATGTCAAAAACCTTTGAGGGACACCATTATTAATTTGCACTGTAACAATGTGCAACATGTGACAAGTGGACACTTCACTGCTTTAGCATCTGTACTGGTATTTCCATATGTATATTTGTGTAGCTTGGTCAGAGGTACTTTCTTTTCAATGAGTTACATAAAAAGACTCAAATTTGCTGTGACTTTACTGCACTGTCTGAAATGATGATGGTGAGAAGCTGTTATTAATGTATCATTAGCCAAATAATGTCCGTGCCTTGTGAACTTCAAAGATTTTTTTATATTTAAGTCACTTTAACCCAGTCCTTACTACAATATCTTTGCTATCAGTGACACATGTAAAAACAGCTGTTTGTGTCTGTTGTTGCATCTCTGTAGCCCTTTATAAGGTTCCATTATTAACATTTACCATCACTGACACAATATGTCATTACAATAGACAATGCTATAATTTAGTGCTTTAATTTAGTTACTTTGATCTCAATTTGTACAAAAGACTCTGGCGATTATTTACACATTTTGAATGTATATCTGTCATCAAAAGCAAAACATTATTTTTGTTTTTCAAGTTGTACTTGAAATGACTGGTTAGCCAGGAAAGTATAAATAACAGTTTGATTCAATATCAGTACATTGCACTTTATTTTAATAGGATAAGCCAGCCTGGATCAATATTGCTGTCCATGGAGTCATTGACAGTTAACTCAATTCATATAAATACTGAAGACATGAGAATAAAACTTGGTAAAAAAGTAGCAGGTCCGTACCTGTTTGGTTTGTACAACTTTGTTTGTCATTTGTCTGGTATATGCACTGATGCTTTTACACCATATAAGTTCATAACCCATACAAAATATTTAGAAATTGAAGGAGTAACAATAAGTCTATTTCAAATGTTCTTATGGATGTTAGTGTATACGAGTCCTTGGAGAATGCCTAAAAGATCCCATCACAAGGAAATCATTTGGGCCAAAGTCAACTTATGTTATAAAACTGTAAATGGTTTATACGCAATTAGAAAGTAAACACTGTGTTTGATCGAAGACAGTGTGACATCAAAGGCAGCAGCCTTTAAACAGGTTGGCAACAAATGCCTTTACATATCAGTGGTGGTTTCTGTTGACACCGGAGCTTCTGCTGCAACGATTTGAGCTTGCTCTTACTAAAAGTGGCAGCTCAAATGGAGGGAGGAAATCCTGAACAAACTATTGCGAATAAAGGAGCTGATGCCACGATGGAGGATGGAGGTCAAGAGAACAAGGAAAGTGACCAAATACTGTCATGGCCGTGGATGACTAAGAAGTTCCTGAAGGATCACTGCAAGCAGAACAAACTTTACTCGACGCCTCGCCTCAATGACACACTGTATCTGCATTTCAAAGGCTTCTCGACCATCGAGAACCTGGAGGAGTACACAGGACTCAAGTGTCTCTGGCTGGAGAGCAACGGCCTTCCGGCGCATCAAGAACCTGGACGCCCAGACTGATCTGCGTTGCCTGTTTCTCCAGCAGAACCTCTTATTCAAACTGGAGAACCTCGAGCACCTGAAGAATCTCGGCACCTTGAACGTCTCCAACAACTACATCGAGAAAATAGAGAACATCTCTGGCCTCCGAGGCCTCACCACTCTGCAGATCGCCCACAACAAGCTGGAGACCGTGTTGGACGTGGAGCACCTGAGTCAGTGTTTGGCGATCAGTGTGTTGGATCTGTCTCACAACCAGTTGAATGACCCAGAGATCATCCACGTGCTCGAGGCCATGCCCGAGCTGCGAGTGTTGAATCTGATGGGGAATGAGGTGGTGAAGAAAATCCCAAACTACAGGAAGATTATGATCATCCGCCTCAAGCAGCTCACCTTCCTTGATGATCGTCCAGTGTTTCCCAAGGACAGGGCATGTGCAGTGGCATGGGTGGAGGGAGGGCTGGATGGGGAGCGCAAAGAGAGGGAGCTATGGGAATCACGAGAGAGGAGGAAGATTCAGGACAGCTTGGATGGCATAGCGATGATTCGGGAGAAAGCTCAGGAGAGACGGCGGCTGCGACAGCTGCAGGAGAATGGTGAACAATCATCTCAAATTTTCCAGATATTATGTGAATGTGGATTAAGATGATTAAAAGTGTCTGTCTTGTTTCATTTCAGGGGAGACTGAGGTTTCCACCGCTCCTTCTGAGGAAAATGAACCCCAGATTTGGACTTCATCTCAAGTGAAGATCCAGGCCTTCGTGCAGGACAGCCTGGATGCACATGAGGAGTTCTTGGAGGGCCAAGCAACACACACACACCAACCAGAAAGTGAGCATGTAGAGGCAGATCAGACAAGTGAAGGGTTGGAAAGGGAGCAACTAGAGAAAGATAATCAGTACAAATCAAACATGAATCAGCCGCTGAGAGAAGATACAGAAGAGCAAGAGCAACACAGTGCTGCAGAGATTGTGCTGGAGACAGAGAAAGCAGATGATCACAAACAACAACAAAACCAGTCACATGTAATCCAGCAGTCAAACATGAGAGAGAACGGAGAGAAGGAGCAGCCTCCTCTGGTCAGGGCAGCTTCTCCTGAAGCAGAGGAAGTAGCACCAGCACATGGTCCAGGTCCGTTGGTTACAGAGCTTCAGGATGAAGAGCAGCTAGAAACCATCCACCTCCCACTGCATCGCTCACTACACATCGACGACCTGCCCGATCTGGAGGACGTGGACGATGCAGACTTCACTGCAACGTTCTCCTCACAGCAGCTGTTCAAACCCACGATAGAGGTCATATCAGGAGGCAGCGATGAGGATGAGCCGAGCAGAAACCAGAGCGAGAGCATCACCACCATAAATCCAGACGCAGGTTCAAGAGTCACTGAAGTCTCTGAAGATTCTTCATCACTGTGGTATCCGGGGGATCAAGGTGACCTCGAGCCACTGGTATTTGAGGCGGTGGGGAAGTCAGAGACAAACCAAGCCTCCTTTCCACCACGCTGCCTGATTGAGGAGCTCGACTGATACTTTCAACTTTGAAATGACACAATTTCACTGTGAAACTGTGACAACAGAATAAAATGTACTTAATCTGGTCAGTGCTCTTGTGTTTTACTTTGGCGGGGCAAATTATAGTTTAGTAAGGCAACACAAATGTTAATAACTAGATTATGAATGAACACATATACACTAGCTAAAATAACTTCCTGTCAGTTGTCAGTGCATCTAGAGAAAATATAAATTGTTATCAAATCTTTATAATAAAGACATTTATTTCAACCATAATTTTATTATAAATAACTGCATAAAAAGGCTCATATCAGCCAATATTATCGCCCGATCGATATATCTGTCAGACTCGACAAAAAAACGGACCTGTGTCAATGACACGTTTTTGCAAACACGCTGACAGTGAGTCCCTAATGTCAGCGCACCGCGACGCAGTATGAACCCTGACGCTATATACATTCACTGACAGCGGAGTGCAACGGCTAAATGTGTCCGATCGGCAATGAGGAACAACGTCCGGCCTGTCAGACGTACCGGTCCTAGCGTCACCATGGAAACAAACACAAACTTTTGCTACACGAGCGGATGTTCGGTGGAGTGTAGCTTATAGACAACTTACCAACTGACATTAACACAAAGGAGAGATTACTTCAGTTTCTTTTGCTGAATTAAAAAACAATGACGGGAGACAAAGATGCAGCTCAAATGGAGGGAGGAAATCCACAACTAACTTCTGCTAAGAAAGGAGTTGATGCCATGATGGAGGATGGAGGTCAAGAGAACAAGGAAAATGAACTGAAACATTCATGGCCGCAAATGACTAAGAAGTTCCTGAAGGATCACTGCAAGCAGAACAAACTTTACTCGACGCCTCGCCTCAATGACACACTGTATCTGCATTTCAAAGGCTTCTCGACCATCGAGAACCTGGAGGAGTACACAGGACTCAAGTGTCTCTGGCTGGAGAGCAACGGCCTCCGGCGCATCAAGAACCTGGACGCCCAGACTGATCTGCGCTGCCTGTTTCTCCAGCAGAACCTCTTATTCAAACTGGAGAACCTTGAGAACCTACAGAAACTTTGCACCTTGAACATCTCGAACAACTACATCCAGAAAATAGAGAACATCTCTGGCCTCCGAGGCCTCACCACTCTGCAGATCGCCCACAACAAGCTGGAGACCGTGTTGGACGTGGAGCACCTGAGTCAGTGTTTGGCGATCAGTGTGTTGGATCTGTCTCACAACCGGTTGAATGACCCAGAGATCATCCACGTGCTCGAGGCCATGCCCTGAGCTGCGAGTGTTGAATCTGATGGGGAATGAGGTGGTGAAGAAAATCCCAAACTACAGGAAGATGGTGATCGTGCGCCTCAAGCAGCTCACCTTCCTTGATGATCGTCCAGTGTTTCCCAAGGACAGGGCATGTGCAGTGGCATGGGTGGAGGGAGGGCTGGATGGGGAGCGCAAAGAGAGGGAGCTATGGGAAACACGAGAGAGGAGGAAGATTCAGGACAGCTTGGATGGCATAGCTGATGATTCGGGAGAAAGCTCAGGAGAGACGGCGGCTGCGACAGCTGCAGGAGAATGGTGAACAATCATCTCAAATTTTCCAGATATTATGTGAATGTGGATTAAGATGATTAAAAGTGTCTGTCTTGTTTCATTTCAGGGGAGACTGAGGTTTCCACCGCTCCTTCTGAGGAAAATGAACCCCAGATTTGGACTTCATCTCAAGTGAAGATCCAGGCCTTCGTGCATGACAGCCTGGATGCACATGAGGAGTTCATGGAGGGCCAAGCAACACACACACACCAACCAGAAAGTGAGCATGTAGAGGCAGATCAGACAAGTGAAGGGTTGGAAAGGGAGCAACTAGAGAAAGATAATCAGTACAAATCAAACATGAATCAGCCGCTGAGAGAAGATACAGAAGAGCAAGAGCAACACAGTGCTGCAGAGATTGTGCTGGAGACAGAGAAAGCAGATGATCACAAACAACAACAAAACCAGTCACATGTAATCCAGCAGTCAAACATGAGAGAGAATGGAGAGAAGGTGCAGCCTCCTCTGGTCAGGGCAGCTTCTCCTGAAGCAGAGGAAGTAGCACCAGCACATGGTCCAGGTCCGTTGGTTACAGAGCTTCAGGATGAAGAGCAGCTAGAAACCATCCACCTCCCACTGCATCGCTCACTACACATCGACGACCTGCCCGATCTGGAGGACGTGGACGATGCAGACTTCACTGCAACGTTCTCCTCACAGCAGCTGTTCAAACCCATGATAGAGGTCATATCAGGAGGCAGCGATGAGGATGAGCCGAGCGGAAACCAGAGCGAGAGCATCACCACCATAAGTCCAGACGCAGGTTCAAGAGTCACTGAAGTCTCTGAAGATTCTTCATCACTGTGGTATCCGGGGGATCAAGGTGACCTCGAGCCACTGGTATTTGAGGCAGGTGGGGAAGTCAGAGACAAACCAAGCCTCCTTTCCACCACGCTGCCTGATTGAGGAGCTCGACTGATACTTTCAAGTTTGAAATGACACAATTTCACTGTGAAACTGTGTGACAACAGAATAAAATGTACTTAATCTGGTCAGTGCTCTTGTGTTTTACTTTGGCGGGGCAAATTATAGTTTAGTAAGGCAACACAAATGTTAATAACTAGATTATGAACGAACACATATACACTAGCTAAAATAACTTCCTGTCAGTTGTCAGTGCATCTAGAGAAAAACAAATGATCAAATATTTATACTATATATATGTGTAATTTAATCATAAACTTATTAACAACTGCATAAAAATAAAATAAAACCAAATATTTAGAACTTAAGAAAGATATTTTGTATGTAAAGTAAAAACAAATACATATAAATCCACTTTCTTATCTTTTGTTTAGTCAACCTTTCCATTGTTTTGAACAATTAATGAATCACAATGAAAAGAAATCAGGCATGTTTAAGGGACTGATATTTATGAATGTGTAGAATTTGGTGCAGATCCAACTAAAAAGCCGGATCAAGTGAATATAAATGTGGTGGCTGAGGTATGCTCTACTGAGTGCCAAACTTAAAAGCAGATACCAATACGCCTGTGAAAGGCTCATATCAGCCAATATTATCACCCAATGGATGCACTGGTCAGACTCAACAAAAAAAACATAAAAGAAGAGGTTACACGTCAGATAACCTGCGAATCTGAGAGACACATAGTTGCAGAATCATAATTATGTGCGTCTCATGCTTCAATAAAAGTACAGGACGGCACATCATGTATATGGCTTTATTTAAGGTTCAAGTCACGTACGACTCTCACTCGCATTAAATATATTCAACATGTTACACCTCCAAATTGCAGCTCCACTTCCCTATTTTGGCAAACTACACCGTAGCTCTGGATCACTCCTCTCCAAAGCTCTGAGTGACATGAACAACTATTTACAACAAGTCATGCTTAGCATTGAGAAATAAGATCTCTAATAAAAACAAAGCACATGAAAACAGAAAAGACAAGAACAAGCCAAGAGTAAAAAAATAAAACTGTACATGTATTAAATAAACAAAAATCAAAAATATCAGCCCTGTGCCCAACAAGGCCTTGAACATGCGTCAAGGTCTTCAACGCACAGGGCTGGAGTGCAGCGGGCAGCTAAAGTTTGACACATAGAATAAGGATATGTACGTTCTCTTGTCAAGGTGATTGCAGAAACACAGAGCGGCTCTAACGTCGCAGCCACACCCAAGTGTTGACGAGCCAGAAAGCTACGGAGACCGAGTACAGGATCATCTCTCGCTTTGCTCGCTCCTTGTTCTCCTCTTCCAGATGTTGGAGTCTCCGGTTTAACTTGATGAGCTAAGGATTGATCAGGATAAAGAAATCATTCACATGGGTTTTGTGATTAGCTCCCACACACGGAGATAATGAATTTCTAATGAACTAACCTGACGTCGAAGGGTTGTTGCATCAACCACAGTCATATCATCAGGCCCTGCGTCCAGTGAAGCTTCATAAGATGATAATGCAAGCCTTGGGAAAATAATTTGAGATAAACATGATTCAACCATTTGCAGCAGAGGGTATTTCTTAAAAAGCACATTTACACATGCAACAAACTTTGTATAGACTGCTTTTCTACCAGGGTTTGATCTGATATCTTGAAATGAGAGTGAAAGATGAAGCAGATGAGAAGGGAACAGATTGAAGATGCCAGGTGAGGTTACCTGGTTTCATGCAGGGGGTTGGAGCCTGAAGCTGACCCCCCTCGCAGAGATGGTTTGCTGAAAAGGTCGGGAAAGACAGGATTGGGAGAGGGAAAAATAAGAGAGGTAGAGAAACACACATGGTACAGTGCTGCACACACAAAGACACGACCTGCCTCGTCTTTCGCGTTCATGCAAACGTTGTGTTATCCTGGAAATCAACAGACTAACTTTTGTTTTGTAATCCTTTTCAAGGTTACAAACATTCTACAAAATGAGAGGCTAATCATGGAAATTTTGGAAATCATATTTCTGAAGTGTCCAGAAGGTGTGAATACACATCGGTGAGGAGTTTTCTTTCAGCTTTCACCTTATCCAGTCCTCAGGAGGGAAAACAGTCAAATGTTCATTGAGCTGCAGAACTCTGAGTAATGTGTATGTGAGCATTTTGAGGTTCTTTTTGCTTGGAAATGAACTTTGACTTATCCTGACCCATGAGCACTTTAAAATCTTTAAGCAAAAGTGGGCTGTGCCATTTCACGTTAAATGGGCCAGTTTTTTGTTTGTTATTTCTGATGACTAATCTAAATTTAAGAGTTCGAAAAAGTCCGGGCAAAACTAAAACAAGCTGGTGAAACATCTGCAGATCATTTGATAATAGATGCTGTATTAGAGGCTTTCACACAAACACTCCCAAACTTGTAAAAGGATTAAGTGCCAAGCTACATAACAGAAACACCACGTGAAACCCTCTAAACATCGGGAGCTCAAGAGTCTGTCGCATAAAAGTCTGCACGGTCCTCTAATATCTGGTAAGACCATTCCACACCCCCCTTTAAAGTAAAATATGACCGGATTATTGGGAGGTCACCTGCGAGGGTTCTCATCCAAGACCTCCAGGACCTGCTGGTAGGCCCGACGTGTGGTGGACTGGAGGAAAGATAATACGCCGCTAGTGCTGTACAGGTTGTGCTCTTCCTCGGTCACGGTGAGAGGGGGACAAGGGTGGATAGTGGCTGGGGGGGACAGGGTCGCACTGCTCAGTGCCCACCATTAAGAGCAGCCAATTCAGAGGAAACCGGGAAGAAAAAGAGGAATAATAGAGGAAAGAGGGGAGGGAAGAAGGGGGGAAGAGAAATAAGGAAAAGAAACTTTCCTAAGAAACTGTTTACTGACTTTGTAAACATCGCAACTGAGGGAAATGAACAACAATCAATGTTGCAACATCAGCAAGAGATCAAACCTGCCCACAACTGACAGAGCTTTACTAACATAAAATACAACGCGGACACAAAACAGAAATGGAAGAGGGGACACGAACTAAAGGCATCGACAAACAAATTTGAAATCTGCAGCTAAAAATTTCAAGTTTGAAGGAAAGCCGAATTCTTAATAGGACAAAAACCAAGACCCACTCTGATATCTTTAAAATATCAACCTAAACAATAAAGCTACTAAGAGTAGGACAACATTCAAATAAACAAAACTATTCCAGGTGTGATTGACATCTGAACAGCTTCTGTCTTGAAAAGGTCTCTTTTCATGTTCTCCAGTTTTTCTAATACGGAAGTGTGGTCTTATGTGTTTATACATTAAATAGCTAAATTGACCCTTTTAAATTAGAGACTACTTTTAAATTATGAGTTAATGGAATAGTGTCATTGACAAAAACAGCTGCATTGACACTCAAAGCAGAAAAATTGCTGAAAAACAAAGCAGCTTACAACACTAGTGACAACAAACAACCAGCTGTGTCACACAGACAAAAGGGACAGAGCACAAAACCAAAAGAAAGCAGCAACATGCTGGTGCATGCATGAAGGAGATAAGAGGGAGCTAGTGCAGGTGTAATGGTGCTATGTCCATGTCAATACTCACGCTGAATCATTTTTCATCAGCTGACTGTTCTGACGGATGGGTGTGTTCTCACTGGCTGAGCGTTCTCGTCGCACTCGTCCTTGGGGCCGCAACTAGATGCAAAATTGACAACTGGTTTATTCAGGCTATGTTTCTTAGTAATAGAGAAATAATTTGTTGTTTTATCACCTACCAACTCCTCATTGTCCGGAGCTCCCCGCTGCTCCTCTTCCATGAAGTCCAGGGGTCGGTCATTGAGGGTGAGGACTCTGGGTGGTGTCTTCAGTGAAAGGGCTTCAAGTGGTGTTGACTGGATAAGGTCGAGATCTCTAGGTCTGGAGTACTGGGAATCATTACTGTCTCCTGGTGGAGGTAGAAGTAAAAGAGTAAACTGGAGTTGACAGACTGATACAGCTGATACAGCCTTTAGAGCATCTTTGTTTCATTTCAAGTCTTAAATATGAATCATAATACTTATGTGTGTCATGTGCCTCTAGGAGCAGGATGGACAAAGTCCTGAGCCACTAGAGGGTTATCTAGTATCTGCCAGTGGCTGTGACTAAGCCAAATAACAGCTAGATTACAGCCAGCGGACAGTCACCAATGAGTTGTTTGCAATAAAGGACTTTGAACCACACATCATTTGATACCAATATCATAGTATACCGACCTGCAATCACGATTCTCTCTGGGACTTGCATTAAGACGCTGCGGGGGACCTCTTGGGATCCAAAGTTAGGGTCCTCATTGGCCACTTTGAGCATCTCAGGGATGCGCATCCTCTGGCTGATCCCCTCTGTGTAGTCCAACTCATACTGGATACGGTTCATCTCCGCCATCTCTGCCGTGGGGGAAGGGAATGCTGCTCCGTTCATTTGGCTCTGAGGAATAATCACAGCAACACAGAGTTTGACATTTGTCAGGGAAATGATCACAATAGGGGTTCTAATAGTTTCATTCTGATGGTTTGTGCTGCATATCTGCTGATACATCTCAATACACTGCTATGATAATCTCCTGACACACAAAACACGGATCTAGTCAGGAAATGATTATTACTGATGCAGCTGATGAGCTTCAGGGAGGAGGAAGAAAATGAAAACACATCATATGACACCAATGTAGTGTCTCGTGATGGATGAAAGCAAAAGGAGGCTACAGGCACCAGTTTATCATCAGTCTTGATGACAGCAGATGTGAGCCTGGTGCTCGTCCTAGAGGACATTGATATTGATTGATATTAAGGTTAATTTAGACTGTGACGCCACATTAACCAATATCGGTATTGTTATAAGCATTAACAAACTACTGTTGACCATCTCTGTGGTTTAAATGACTGTCAGGTTATCTAACAAGACCCCAGATCTATGGTTATTTTGGGTTTCACATTAGCGCCATTTCAAGCTAACGCGCTCGCTTCGGTTTCTTACCTTGTTGCTGAGAACAGCGACCTCTCCGAGTAACAGTTTATTTATCGGCTCCTTAAGAGACTGAAGATCAGTGTAAATACTCCGTGTGGCTTGGTTAAATGTAAGTGTCGCAGATGACGAATCTGTCGAGCATCACTTTGTGTTGATGTGAGAGAGGAGGCTCCTCTCTTCCTTCTTCTTCCTCTGCCCGGAGTCCAAACAGGAAGTAGCCAAGCTTGGGAGGAAGTTACGTCACTGGCACCAAGCGCTGAAATTAAAAGCAGAAATGTCATTTATTGGTATAATAAATTAGTTCCATTAGGGCCCGAGCACCGAACGGTGGGAGGCCCTATTGGAATTGTAAGGATTTTTCTTCTTATTATTATTATTATTATTTCCCTTTTGCGGCTTTTTCAGGGCCTAGACATGCTCAAAAATGTATGAAACTTTACAGGAAGTAAAAAAACCCAATTGTATTCTGGAGTAATTTGAAATGGGCTCAACAGCGCCACCTACGGAAAACCCCCTCACAGATTTTCAGCTATTTTTTGTGTGCGTAAACTACTCTCGTTGTTCGAGGGCTAGAGTGTAGCTTTCTCTTTTCCAGTGTGTTTAGCCAGGAGCAGCAGCACTTTTTTGTCTTGAATCTATTTCTGTACATATAAATCTCCTCTGTATGCCACTACTCTACTATATGTGACTTACAATGCTTTAAATGTGCTTCAAATGTTAAACCTAATTTCTCTGTATACATGTTGTTGTTTTTTCTAAATTGAAAAGTGCAGAAACACTAGATGTGGCTGTTTCTTCATATTTGTGTAGTGTATATCATATATATTTTTTAACTTTTATTTTATGTATTTGACAAGATATTACATGCATAATAACGTGTTCTATTTGTTTTACAACAAAAAGTGGAAATAAGCTATTACTCAATTTGAAAAAGATAGATGGCTGAATGGATGGATGGATGGATGGATGATAGATAGATATAAAGATAGACAGACTTTAATAAACATTGACAATAAAATATATGCAACAAAATCATAGTCCTGCCGTTGCAAACTGCAAATGTATTTCGGTTTCCTTTCCTTTTTTTAATTCTTCAATACCACATATTTATAGGAAAACATTTGACAAACAGGATCCTACTATTTAACATGTTATCACACGTCATGTTTATTCAGGAGATAGCCTTGCTGCCTGTGTTAATATGTGAGTAGTGCGAGCACAGGTTGCTGTGGCCGGGGGTTTGAGGAGCTGGCCCCCGCAGTGATGGTGGGTGGTGCGTTTCAGACGGAGCCATTCAAAGGCTGCAATTGACATGAGACAAGTCTGCTTCCACCGGTGCTCAGGGAAATCACGCCCGGATCTCTGGAAACATCCAAACACAATCGTAGAGAGTCTGAACTTAGTCATGTCGCAGGAGGAACTTGTGTAAACGTTAGGATGCTGCGCTTCATCTGATGCTGGACTCACAGGCTGCACCGACTGTGACCGAGCACTTCTCTTCTCCCCGCGTCTCTAACAGGCTGAAACCATGCTCCCACATACCGTCATCCTGTGTGTGATATCACTCAGCACCGTGCACGTCGCATCATCTCTGCAGCTGCAACCTGACATGTAAGTAATGTGTTTTAATTTGGTTTCCACCGTTTTTATTTGCACTTTGAAAGATTGTATTGAGGTGGTGAATGAGAAAGTTTTAGTTTCTTACTTTTACATGCTTTGAAATGAGACAAAAGCAACTTGTCATAGTCTGTATTTAAAATAACTAATATTTGCATAAAGCTCAAGTTGAACAAATGATTCTACTTTTTTTAATCTACTTTACATTTTATTCTGTCTAACGCCCACTAGGAGTCGCTCTTTCAGGCCCCCCCATTAGGTTGAATGTGTATTTTACAGCACCGATGTAACATGCTTCTGCATAATAGCTTCCAATGGAATGTATTTTTTTATGAATAGCCTATTACTCTAGCAGAGGTTTCCACATATAAATAGAGCATGTTGGACAGGATGGAAGAAGTCGTTTTCATCAGCGGAGGAGCCGAATACTTCCTCTAATTAACTTCAGGCTGCTGTGTATTAAAGCCAGATGGTTTTGTGGAGGAGGACACACTTCTGGACAGTTTACCTGCACTCACAACACAGATGGACACAGGCTACTTATAATGGACTCATGTACCTGCATGACAAACCTCTAGGCTCTTTAATGAACACTCACGCGAACATGCAAACAGTTCTGGAGAACACAGACTTAATTTCACACAGGATTTCATTGGTTGTTTATTGGGCGCTGTGTCCAAAAACCTTGGACTGTTCCCCCCCACCCCCCCACCAGCATCTTAATCAAGCACATTACACCAAACAGGAAGCGGTGTAATTATCTGACAAACACTGTTTGATGAGGTGATGTTCATACAACTGAACATGTGTAGAACATTTGGAAGCTCTCAACTCAGTTGACTATTATTTATCGTAAAAAACAAATTAGGTACTGACACGGCTTGTTTTGAAAGTCATCATAACAGTGCACAAAGTTGTTTATTTTTTCTCAATTTATTGGTGATTTTTTATTATACAAGAGTATTTTTTTATTTCTCTGCCCATCACTTTCCCTCGCTCTTTCTTTTTATATTTCTTCATGCACAGGCCAAATGTTTGTGCGGATCAGGAGATGTCCATGCTGGGGGCCCCTCAGCCGTGTGTCCAGGCTTTTACCCGCATGGTGAAGGTGTGGAAACAGGGCTGCACCAACCACAGATGGTGTATGGGATACGAGAGGAGGTATGAGCAAAAATGTTTCAACAGTTTATTATGGATCATCATCCATGAGCAACACTGCAGTGAGTGGTGATGGATATTACACATATTACACACATGGATGGAATCCCAACTGTGAGTCTCCCTTGTTCAAATGCATTTGTCCTTGACATTAATAAGCTCCACTGGAATGAATGGAGCTCAGCCTCTTTGTGAATGACGGATGGATCAAGGAAGAGAACATCCCTATTTTATTTATCTGCTCACTGAAATCTGAGATCATAACCTTGTAGTCATAAAGCTAAAACCACTGATATAAAATGTATAGTTCCATTACCACTGACAATGCATTATCTACAGTACAACAACATATCTTTCTTTTGTGATTCGCTAGATATAAGGCTTTCAGACCTGCACTGACATTCTCCTGAAATTATCTGAAGGGGCTGTAAATGTCCAAGTCCGTTTTTGTGGATATTCTCTGGAACAATATCCTGTTGTTGTGAACGCTGCCCGACTCGGACAATCTCAGTCTCAAGCTCTCATTTGTGAAAGGAAAAGTCTGGAGAATGTCTGGCCCCAGTTGAGTTCATGTCTGAAAATGGCTTATATTTGACACAATGGATTATATTCATGTGTAAAATTATAATGTAACTGCCAGGTAATGATATTATGTGACTACAATAATATCACTTCTCCCCACCAGGACAGCATACTACACAGCATACAGGCAGAGGTACAGCATGGACATCCACACAGTCTACAAGTGCTGCCCAGGTTGGACTCAGAGGGGGGAAGAGATGGGCTGTCTGCATAGTGAGTATTTTACACACATAGATCACTTATGCCTAGTTCTGATGTTGCTATGAAGCAATATATATATCTATATATATACAGTATATATCTCAATGAGATATTTAGGATAATGATTGAACTGGAAGAACGTCAGTTACATTTTAAGAGAGCAGGCCAAACCACTGACTGGTTGGAGAAACACAGGCTTCATACTTCTTTATATCATCAGCAGCGTTATGGTATACACAGTATGATATGTGGTGTCTGCAGGGGTGTGTGCTGCCAACACATGTTTCAATGGAGGCCGATGCTCAGAGACTGAAGACCAGATATGTCAGTGTTCACTGGGCTTCAAAGGGACAAGATGCCAGTACGGTGAGTTTTAATTCCCCTCCACCAAAAACTACGCTATTTTACCACGATTTAAATGTTTACAAACCTGCATGCTCCATTCAATTTGCAGGCGTTCATGTACGATACGGAGCGAGAGTAGAGCGCAGCTTTATTAGTCAGTGAACTGACACACGTCCTCTAAAGCTTTAATAGGCCCGGTTTAGGCCTTCTGCTTTGAGTTTGTAAAAGCAAAAATGAGCCTGTAGTGCAGCTCTGATTGGACGAGGCTGCTCTGTGGGGGTCTCTGGCTAGTTAAAGGCAGAAGAAGTGCTCAGAGTCCCCGGGAGGATTGGTTTGCTTTGAAGGCTACAGCCTGGAGTGCTGTGGCTAACCCAGCTGAGCCTTCACCCTGTAAAAACTGCATGTTAATAAGGGTTTATCTACAGTTTGGCTTTCATTTGGTACAGAGAGAAAAAGAACAGATTCCTAGTCACGAATAATAATACACCTATTTATACACTATCCAGCCACAACATTAAAAGGTTTTAATGTGGCATCCTGGCATTGCATTGAGTTCAACTTTGGTGAACTTTGACCCACAATATTCGCTTTGCTTTTGCACTACGAAATACGTTTTATATCACATTACTGATGCTTCAGGGAAGGAGACTATTTGGTTCCTACCCCCCACATGCTTGCTAACATACAAACACACACACACACACACACACACACACACACACATACAATGCAAAGGGTTTCCCATTGGGTTCCTTGACTTTCCCAGGAGGAAGGACCTGCCGACTACAGGTTGTAAACAGTCCTCGCTCTCGCTAAGACTTTTCACAGGAAAGTGTCATTGTTTGTCAGAGGCAGCGGTGCTATCCGTTTGTTTTGACATGGCCTCTTTGGCTTTCACACCTCGCAGTGACAGATTGAGAGCGGATAAGGATATTAGAGCTGATCAGAGTTACAGGTTTTTGCTTTCACTTTTACATCCTGTACTTGGCTCCACCTCAGCGCAGAGAACTCACATTTTGCTCTTTTTGCAAAACGTTTTTCCTTCGCTCTTCTCCCGAGACAGATTTATCCTCGCTCTTCTGCCAGAGTCATTATACTAGGAAACAGCCAACCTCCCGTTTTCAGCCAGTTTCCTAAAACTGCACCTTTGATAAATGCAGAGGCAAATATAGGCATTGAGAATTTGCACTAATAATTCTGTGTTGTGAAGGTTTTAGCACTTATCAAGGCTATTTTGACAGCTACACTACTTTGAAAAGATAAATATCCACAATCCTTGCAAAATCTTGCAACCTAAGTGATAGGAACTATAAAATCTTACTTCCCCCCCTATATTTCTTCAATTCAAACTGATTTTACCTAAAATTGTAAGTCAATCCAGAAACCTTTAAGGGAAATTTGCCAACAATAACACATAAAAAATACTGCATACTTTTCACAGTAAGACTTTAGTGTACCACAAAGTGTAGTAGTCTGTACTACTGTGGAAATGTGTTCTCCAACTGCTAAAGGAATACTAGGAGCATTCAGAAAATCTTGAAAACTGCATTCATTAAACAAAGGGAGCATTGATGGGAAAATCCTCCTTGGTAGTATCCCTGGTGACATGAGCGATTACAGTCCACTGGCATCATCTCAAACGTGAGAACATAAGAACTTGTGGCTGCTCTTAAGGTAGGTAGTACATATCTATAATGACACTGAAAGCCAAGTTACTTGCAAAAATCACAATAAATATGAGAGAAATAACATGCTGTTATTTGTATCATGGACTATATACCATGAGGGAAGGCGAGAAAGTGAGACTAATCAGTGAAGATGGTTGTGAGAGAATTTTCCAAACAATTTTCTGAAGCTTTCAAAACAGGCCATCATGGATATGCACCAATCAGCCACAATATTAAAGCAACACTATGTAACTCTTAGCAACAGCGCCCTCTGCAGACACATGTGGTTGATTGTTTCTGTTGGGCTCCATGTCCGAGTGATTAAGTGTTTTTTATGTAAAAACAAAGCCTGTTATCAGTGTGTTGAGTGGAGTTCTGACTGCGTGGTCCCACTCACTGAACTGTGGCAATTGTCTACAATCCTCGGCTCCATAAACCAAAAGAGCTGCTGCTGTAACAAATACACCGAACTCTGTTCAGTATTCTTGATATATTTAAAGTTTCCTCGCTGAATATCACAGATAATCACAGGTTTCTAATGACTTCTAAGTCTTTTGGATGGCTCTACCTTTCAACTGTGACTATATCAGTCAGATACCCACCTTCTATAAATTTGCTTCATCACCTGACCCGTAAACTAAGCAATGACCCCAAACCTCCATCTATTCCTTGATAGACAGAGTGATCAACAAGGTCAGGAAGCTATTTGTTCCGCACATGAGGCATTTATGGCACATTCCAGCTTGACACAATTACCAAGAGAGACCTACAAACCTGGATAACTGTATTTGCACACTGAGCCACCAGGATTTCACCAGGGAATGCTGTGCACTATTGAATTTATGTTGTGAGCTTTTACATTCCACAATGACAGATTTATCACTAACCTGGTCATGATCCATGTATGATGGAAAATGAGCAGATACAACAGAGAAGCAGGAATTGACCTCTGTAGATTTATCTTGGAGTAATATGTTAAAGCAACTTAAAGCGACTTTTGCTGTTTGGTCATGAAGATATTTTCAGATTTATTATATGTTTCCTGTATGTTCCTAACCTTTCCCATATAATGTCTCTTGTATTGTAGCATGTAAGTATTTGGCTTTTTTGTATTTTTTTTCTGAACACATGACTACCTGGATGTTTAGGAGGTTGCTAATTGGGTTCGATTCTCAAAGAATTATTACTGGACTTTTAGCTCATTGTTGTGGTTGTCTGCAGCTTCACAGTTTTGTTTCACTCTCCTTGCTCTCATCAGACTTGTTTCCAGCCACAGAAAATTTAAAACTGTAAAACTATACCTGCTCAGCACCACATGGCATGCACAGAGATGTAGCAACTTACTGATGGACATAGTGGAGCATTTAGCAGCTAAAGAACCAGATACTTCCATCAGGAGATGGTGGAGACCAAAAACAAAGGTGAAATGGTGGAATTTGGTGGCTATTGCAGTTACGATTGCCAGTTTGATGGAAACCAGAGGCCAGGTGAATGCTCCAAATCTGTTTATTATTGAGACGCATGTGGAGGTGCACTTTAACTGGAGGCACATGTTAAGTTACCAACTCACAACAACTTGTCCGTGTGTGATTGGATCCCCCAGGACACATGTTAATTCCAGGTGTGAACAAGGCCTATCTGCCCCCTAGTGGTTAATAATTCAACTACTGCAGCTTTAGAAAAAGATAAAATATTTCTGGGTGTCATTGGGTCACTGCAGTACCAAGATGGAAATACTCAGCCATGGCGTTTACAGCTCATGTTTTGCACCATATTAAAAACACCATATGGACATGTTAACAGGGTTGAAAACTGAATTTCCATTGGAAGGGGGATCTTTAAAGAACAATCCGGGTCTGGTAATAGTTCAAGCAGGAGTCCCTACTACAACCTTTCAGCACTCATCAGTAAACTGGCTTTTTGTACATTACTCTCATTGGTGTCTCAGCCAAGTTGCGGTGGTAGAGCCCACTCACTCTGTGTTGTGTGGGGGCCAGCCGGCCACCTGCTTCCAATCTCTGATATGAGACACAAGGCACCATCCATGGAAATGTGTGTCAGCCACTGACACTAAGGCTGTGGTGTTGACACTTTGAGGTAATTAACAGCCTGAACACAGCCCAAGCATGTGGCTCGACACCGGGCCTGCTCTGTAATAGTAACATTTACCCCAGCTTGTGAATGCCACTCTGTCTCACTCTATTAAGCCTCAGATTAGGCTTTGCTTTGGCTAAATTGGTGCACGGGTCTGCTTGAAATTAAGAGTGTGCAGGCACATAACAGTGTGAGGACAGAAACCATCTGGTCCTCACTAAAGAAGCCTGGTTGTTTTCAAAGCACATTATAGCAGAGTGAATATGGACACTGCCTGAGACTGGATCCTGTTCTACTGGAGGTTGTAGCAATGTAATAAGACAGCTAATGACGTCAGCGGTTAATAGGAATTTTCTCGCGTTTCAGAAAAAAGGAGGAAATTCCAGTAGTGAACACGCTCATGCATTCACACCATTAAGAGTTTATTTTGTTTAAAGGGCCCGTTTTACAATTTTCTGATAGTTTGTTTGAAGTTTTGATCTTCATAGAAATATGATATATTTGTGGTTCCATGTACCAAAAACCATCAGAGTGTAATTTGACATATCCTCTTCGACACTTCTCTCTGGAGAGCTTGCTCATCTCCAAGCCTCTGTTCTGATTGGCTGGCTGTTGTCTGAGTGAGGCATTTACATTACATGTCATTTAGCCGACGCTTCTATTGAAAGCGACTTCCAATTCGTGCATTAAACTTCCATTCTGGGTTCAGCATCTACTGTAGTTTGGTAAATCTAAATTGTGATGGTCAGTCAGTGCTGGAAAGGTGAACAAACAGTTAAATCTAAATGAAATGCTCCAGTTTAAAAAAATAAAAAAAACTTTAGGCATCGAATTCATCATAGTATTATCCTGGGGAAGGCTGTTCGATGATTTGTTGGCCTCCTGACATTTAACACCTTTGCAACATTTCTGTTGACATTTCTTTTGCAGCTTGTGAACTTGGCAACAGGATGACCTCTTAGTGTTGTGTTGATAATAAAGTTAAAACAAATGAGAATAGTTGCTTGGTCTGGGTGGGCCGTGTTGGGGGCATGATTCAGGGTAGTGACTGTATAGCTGTGTCATCTCACAAAATACAAACACCTTGACAGCTTTTCTTTTTAAGGCATTGTTTCTAATAGGTTAGTGTTTTGATACTTTCACAATATTTATGTAACACCTAAATCTGCTTTATAATAAGAAATACATAGATGTCGGACCTTTAAGAAATTATGTTTACCAGTAAAAGGGCTGTGGACTGTTATCATTCCTTTCCTTTATGGAACTCTGCAGAAAGCAATGCAAATCCCAATTTCTCATGTGGTAATCATCTTTTTTCATATGACACTCGAGTTCAATCCCCAAAGACCATGGTCTGTCTCCCATAGTCTCAGTTCTCTCCTCAAACACTCATGTCTGGACAAGACTGGTCCAACTCTCTACTAAATTAAACAAATGTTCTCTGTGTATGTTCATGTAAACCACTCCTACCATAAGTATTTTGACAGCATTGACAATATATGTTTTATCTTCAGCACATTCAATCTGACATAAAATAATAGATGTCTCATTGAAGTGCCAATTCTCAGCCAAACAACAAAAAATCAACCGGTCAGTTTTATACAAAAGTGGAGCCACAATTACACAAATTACTGAAATTTGTTAGTATATTACACTGTAACTTCGAATACAATGTGAACAGCCAAAACGTCACATACCTCTCCTATGGAGTACAACAATAGAAAGAGGAGAGGTGACTATAGAGGCCTAGACATGATTACAGATTTTGTGTAATTATAGCAATACATATTACAACTCCTGCCCACATATTACTACTGTATGATTGGCATTGTTCGGTAAAATATTGAAATGAGTCCTCAGTGAAATGCCATTAAATATTTGCTCACTATATGTAATAGTTGTATTACAACAGCAGCTATCTCTGACTGTATTGAAGTCTATAGTAGACTATAGTAGACTAAAATTCAGTGAGGAGTCAGAGCCACATGTGGTTTCTTTCCACAGAGTTGTTGATATTCAGAGGGAAGGAGGTGAATAAATAGAAATGCTGACTCAGTGCTTCAGATTTAAAACCATCAGGCTTTCTTCCTCACAGTCTCTTGTGCTATATCTGCATTTTTGCCACTGAAACAGAAGAGCGTTCATATCAGAAAGGTGTTCTTGTTATTTATACTACGTGGGCTCAGCTTGTGCATTACCCTTCGAGGTCTCTATTGGGATTTTACACATTGTGCACTGTTCTCTTTTGCTGTAACTTTTCAATAGGATTATCTGAATTCCACTTGAAGACACCATGCATGTGGTTTTTATGTGGCTCAGAAACATTTGCATCTTGGGAAAACTCTGGAAAAATGATGGTGTTATGTCCTCACTTGGTCTTTTATATTATAGATCCGATTTCCTTAGCCAGAGATTGATCTCCTCTCTTCCACATGTCTTTGGCAGTAATATCATACATCGCTGTGACTTTCTGTCGGATAGAAAAAAAGGATTTTACTAGCATGGCTGGTCCTGAGAGCCGGTGAAAGAATTTGTCTTTCAAAATGGAAAGAAACTATATTTTCTTACAGATTTCTGGAAGTAATTAGGGCTCAAAGATGCTGTCGAGTCAAAATTTCAAGGTGTGGTTACAACAAAAATATAGCTGAAGGAAAGTTAATAAATCTAGAGCTAGATTTAATTCTTTATGAAAAACGAGTTGTATAAAAAATCATGTCCTGGTAGCTGCTGTGGTTTTTCTCAGGGAACAGTGATGTCTTTTACAGGTTTGGAGTGAATCCACTCCCCCTTCTGCTAACTAACATACCATACTCTGAGTTTATCCTCTCCCAGTCTGACCGTCCACTGTGAAACTCCACGTGAATTATAAAGCATTTTGTTTTGGCTCCTGAGTAACACAAACCTCTTGAGTGTCTATTTCCCCTCGTATTTCTTTGGCTATGAGAGAAAAAGACACATTTTTAGGGCTGCTTTATTTCCAGGCTATGTCTTAGTCAACAAACGAGGTGAAGACATAATCTCATTTATGCACCGCACTCTCATGGTTTTACTTGGTGATACAGGATACTGCACCCTACAATGTAAATGTCCAGTTTACAGATTAAAGGGCTTGAACCGTGTCAGAAGCGTGCAGCAGAGTTAACATGTGATGGGAACCATGTGGTTGTAATGAAGGCAAGACTTCTACTGTTTGTCTTGGTCAAGTTTCAAAGATTTATTCAACCAAATTTCAGTTGCTAGACACTAAGGTGCTGAGTGTTTGGAGGTGCGGGTGTCATGACATTCTTTGTTTTCAGTAAGAGCTGCAGAGCAGACCTCATGATTACCTTTGACAGCTTGCTCTTTGCTTTGGCTACAGCTGCTCTCGTGCTCTTTTGAATCTGAGGCTAGTGAAAAGGTTCACTGAAAACTTGATTTACAGTGTATGCCAGCAGACCTGAACAGATCCCTTTAAGGTTTTCTATTCTGGCATAATATGAACTTAATCACCAGTCGTCTGTATTTTTATTCCTTGAGTGAAAACATTAAGATAAATGTATTTTGAAGATATTCCTGTATATGATAAGTTATAAGTGTGTATAATCATATGCAGTAATGATCAGCTATTAAAAGCTGACTTACAATGAAAAAAGAAAATACCAATTTAACTTAAAAAAACACTTAAAACTGAAACACAAATAATTAAGTTTGTTCAAGTGAAATTTGATAGGTCATACAGTATTAACACAATTTATAACTTTACCAAGTAAAGTCATTTTTTAAGCTGGTAAACAAATTTCTTTTGTCAATGTAAAGCCGTTGAAGCTAATTTAAAAACGCAGAGAAATCCCCAATTTGTATTTAAGGTTTAATTTATCACCATTAATTGTGTTATATCAGCCCCGGGGGCTTTGACTCTTTGACTTGTTTTGGTCACTCGTAATGGATCACGATTATTCATTGCCATTTTCCGCATGACGTGAATAAAACTGGATATTTGTATATATAATACATGAACCCCATAAATTATTTTAAGGAAGTTTTTTTATCCACAATGGAGTTGAAGACAATAACTCCCATAGTCCCACGGTGATTCACAACATCATCAAAGTAGGTCTTTTCCTATTGATTGAGACACCCCTAGCATCCAAAGTTACTTGAAAAAATTCGAAAGACAAAACTGTATGCAAAGAAAGTTAGTCAAATGTTTCCTCTCACCAGATTTGAATAAGCATCATTCATACTGGAAATTGCATAGATAACTTTATACTGTTCCTCCGTGAGGATTTAAAAGGCCAGGTGGCTGCGATGAATTGCAATAACATATTTTGTCCACATGCAACTTCAGCCACAGCTGTTCCACTTACAGGGTTATCGTTTTATAACCGACATTGAAGTCTCGTGACAAATAGTGAATCCATCACACGGTCAGGATGAAGACATCCTAAGTGCAAAAGGGCAGGATGTATGAGGATAAAAACAAAGCATCTGAACAGTAGACATTTTGTGTGACTCTCCCCATAGAGAAACAAAGGTCGGTCTAAAAAGCAGTGAGACTAAGATGGCACTATTTGCTTGTCATTTACCTCGTGGAACTCCTCTTCCTGTTTTCATTTCTCAAGTCTGCCATTATGGGTTTGGATGTCAGAATCCTGACGCCAAGACAGACTTGCAAGCTGCTGGTCTGCTGACAGGAGGACACAAGCAGCGATGCTATATGCTAAGCATTGCTAACAGAGGAAGAAGCTCATTAGAGCCCTAATTGCTGCCATATGGCAGGGAAGTTCTCACACACTAAACAAGCAGACCCTGGTCTCCCTAAATGCATTAAGGCACCATTGTTTACCAGGTTAATGCTGAATGGTACGGAGCTAATGGTCTGTGTGATTGACCATGTGTTCCCAAGACTCACTGTGAGATTCCTACAGTAGCAGCAGAGCATTCTCAGTTCATCCTCTTTGAACTTCGGCTATGGTATTAGCATTAGATTTGGGTAAATAAGTTCGAGAACAAGAGGTCACTGTTGGGATCCTTTAATGGGCATAGTAGAATTTTCTTCACTTTACTAAAGATTTCTGATAATAGAGACATTCATCAACAGTACATTTTTGTATGAGCTCTTTGTAGTTTTATTGTCATCCTTCTGTTGTTTTTAAAAAGCTATCATAGCTGAGCTAGCTAACCATGTGAACTAGCTCACATGGTTAGCTAACCATATTAGTCATGTAGACATACAGTCCTTAGCCACAGACTGTATATGAAGATGAACGACGTGTCTCCACTTTCGCCCCCACGAACCAGAAAATAAGCCCAAATATCCTGGATACGAACACCACCATCTTGCACACGTTGAGCCAGATCAACAATTATGATCACGTAGCGAGGTCCCGTCCCGTCCACTAATATGGAAGAGGCGAGATTTATGATATATGTAGCAGTCAGCCACCAGGGTGTGAATGAGACATGTCGTCCATCTCTATGCACAGTGTATGTCCTTACCAGGTTGAGACAAACATTTGGTTGGAGATTAATTTGTTTTCTTTTTCAACTCTGCTACAGAGGTAACTGTTGGTTACAGCTGTTTAACTAGTGCATGTGGTACATGTTGTTTCTCAGAAACAACAGAGACTCAGGGTTTACTTAAATATTATTTCATGTTGCAGACATGGATGCCAGGTTGAACATAAGGAATACAAATTCACAGCCACGTTTCATCCTGTCTGTGCAAGACATTTTCTGTCCTATCTATTGGGGATCTAAACAGGGATGGCTTTTCCAGATGTACAGGGACCAAGTTTGACAGAGGCTTTAATGGAGACATAGGACAGAAACTTAAAACAGGACTTTCAGGGAAGGTGTTCCAGCTATTTTACTCCAGATGAAGAAGATATTGTAATTTACTTGTGTTTTATTTTTGAGTATGTTGTTTCAGAATCCCAGATTAGGTGAACTTTATTCATGCTACACAAAAACAAAAAAGAGAAGAAAAATATGTGCACAGTGAGCTGAAGGCAGTCTCTGAAAATCCTTAAATTGTAAGAGCATAATTTCTGTGTTGAGAGGACAAATGGGAACCATGTGAGCTGCTGGGGTGAGGGAGCTGGTAAAAGCGTGCGACCATAGGATCAAAAACACGTAGGATAAAAGGTTCCTCACATAGACACTACCGTGAGAAGAAATGCAGGTAGTTTCTGACAGTGTTAGATCCCACCTATGTCACTTAGAATATAATAAAACACACAAAATGTGACTCTGCATCATCAAACACAAGCTCTGGGATTCTTTACTCTTTTATTGTGTACTTGATTGATGACCGAATGACGGCGTCCATTCTTCCTCCAAGTGGAAAGGCCATGATTGATTGTGTCTCTTTCTGTCCATTTCATTCAGTGCAACATTTTGAAAGCAGTCCCACTTTTGTCTCCTCTCTATTTCCTACTGAGGGTTATTGTTGAAGCTCTCTTTCCGCTGTGTGACAGGTTCCTTAAGCTCCTCAGCTGTCCATAAATGACCTTTGACCTCAGTCTCATGGAACCTTGTGTTTTCCCTATCAGCACTCAATGGACCTTTGTTTGCTCTGCTATTTATAAGCATGAAGTGATCGGCAGTTACTTACTGTCCCAAGACAAATACAGTATATGTATCCGGTGTTACTGGTTTAAATTATAGATATAGGAATGAGCATGGTTTATATGAACTGTACATCCCCAAGAGGAGAAGTCAGGAGATCACCAAATTCAGTTAGATTCATCCTCTGGTGATACCGAATGTCTCTAAAATGTATGTTATGATCTATTTTACTGTTGCTGAAAAAGTTTAGACTGGACCAAAATGGTGAACTGCCTGACCAACCGACCCAAAAAACAATGGCGCCTCTCACACGCTGATTCACATTCACATTGACGTGAGTGACGGGGCCTGAACCGAGAGCAGTGGTTGATTAGATGATTAGATCCAAACCAATCACACGTGGCATCGAGCCTTGTGCACAAAACAGTAATTAGGCAGAAGCAGTTGCCGCAATATACAGAGCCTATGAATAATAAATGATCATAATCGACAAAGGTTTGGTTTGCCTCACATTACATCTTCCAAATTAGAATAATGAATGTATCGCTGGATGGGAGTGAACCAATCAAATCATCAGGTGTAACATCTCTGCGTTGAGTTATTGCAGCAGTGTTTTTACAGCCTTATTATCTGGCTCTCCTGCAACAATCCCTCTGATGTTCAGAAGAATCAAGGAAAGAACGTTTCCTGTTCCTGACAGTTTTATTTTGTCCAACTTTGTGGAACTCATGTTGCAATATCAAATGTGTTGTCCACTTTTGGTCATGTGTCATTTTCGGTTAAATGAAAAACAATGGAAAGATGAGTGTTTTTTGTTAAGTCTTTACAAGATTTATGATGGTGGAAGGCTGTGATAATAGAAATAGACAAGTTAATGTTAGTTTGGTAAGCTGCGTTCCTTTTCTGTGTCGTTTTGTTACAGTAGAAATGTGGGAACGGGGACTTGGAGAATGTAGGAAATTCAAGTCACTTATGCCAGAGATTCAAATTCCACCTAGTGAAGAAGAAGCAGTAAATCACTTGAGCTCTGAGTATCACTTACAACCACTGAGGTACGAGTCTCCACGTCTACTGAACAGAGTTGAGAAATACACAATGCAACTGAGGTCTGCTGATTCAGTTATTGATCTTGACTTTTCTTTGTCTAATATCTTTAACATCAGCGGATTGGACACTTAGTTGGACATTTGTGGATTTATGTAATGTCCTTGTACTTCTATCTTTTTTTTTAGAGAGGAAGAGCATTGGTCCTTGGAGAGACTGGAAAGGGGCAGTACTGTTCTGTAGAGGGCTGATGTTAATAACACCTAATGAGATTAACAGGTACTGGATCTCGGTGGCTGATGTATGAGAACATCAGAACACTCGAGCAGCTGTCCTCTCTCTATTGATGGGAAACCATTATCACCCCTATTCAACCAAGAGGAGACCAACACCTACCATTCCTGAGCTATCAATGATCTCATGTAATTAATTCAAAAAATATGATAGTTTTCAAGATTGACATGTAAGACACTATAAGACAATGCAAATAAAGTGGGTGTGTTAAAAAGTTATGGATAAAAACAATGTCCAATATATCAGGAGGGTTCTGGTGTTCCAGAAGATTTATAAAAGAATGACTCTGCGTTGAGGTAAGGGGTACATGTGGTCCATCGTGTCAGTCCATCAGTGAAATGAAGATTGATGATGCAGATGTGTCGGTATGAGACTCACAGGCCACATGAGGGAGTCAGTGCTGGTGCACATGGAGAACATCAAGCAAAAGGCTGCAGGTGTTTGGCTTTCAGGGGCTTTGGAGTTAAAGGGGAGAGTCACAGCACGATATTGCATTTTGATAAACTATGCGCTTGCATACCTCAACAATTCTGGTTGACAGCACGTCAGGTTTCGATGTTATCATCATATAACGAACATATATAGTTGATGTAACAGAATAATGTGAAGTTTTCCCCCCCAAAAACCTATAAGGATGAGTGTTTAGTGTGTAAGACACATGTGTTTTAACACATGAACTGCAGAAAATTGGGTCAGCAGGAGGTGCATTCACAAAAACAGGAAAATGTCTGGAAAATGTTTCAGATGCGGAGATGCATACATTTTGCTGTGGAAAGCACTTTTTTTTTTGTTTACAGCACATTAACACCAACGTTGTTACCTATCGTAAAAAGTTCCAGAATCTTGTTTTTCTTTCCTACTTGACATCTTTGTCTGCATCCTCTACGTGTATGGTTCCTCTTCTACATCCCGACATTTTTCCTGCTGTATTCTCACATTGGTTCACTCAGACATTTTGCAGACAGAAGAAGTTCTGGAAAATGTCTGGATCAACTGATTTGAAAATTAACGTTCTCACATACAGCCCCTCCGGACTTTAGTGCATGACTGAAAGCAGCTATAGAGTGTGTCAAGCTGTTAGAGAGAAACAAAAAACCTGACTTGTTTTGAAACCGCCATATTTTGACTATTGAGCCCTTTTTATCTTGCAAGATGAAAGATCCCCTCAAGACATTGGTGAGGTCGATGGAATCGTTTAGATATAAATGCATGCATGCATGTGTGTATTCATGTGTGTAACTTGCGGGTGGCCCATGTAATACATCCAAATGCACCACAGCTGAACCAAGGCAGAGATCTTAATGTCAACATGCTCCAGGAGTTAACGTTGCTCAGAAAAGTAAAATACGACGGTTTCCGTGAATGAAATCCTCCGGTGCTGCGCAGGTTACAGTTTAATCGGATTACGTCTGGGCTCTGAGAGATAGTGAGCGGGCTTGTTTACATGTACATGCGTGTGTTGAGATGTGCTGTGTTACCAAAGCAATTAACCACTCAAGGTCACGGTACACAGTGAGCATCTGAGAGGTGCTGTTATGCATGCGGAGAAGCTTTAACACTGTGCCCCATCTGGAAGTATTTATGATTACCTTTCTACTCTAGAAATGTCGTTCATGTACAACAGTGAGAGAAGTAGTCCAAAGCTCAGGATACAACAGCAGAAACCATTGATGAAGATTGATAATTAGCAACAGGAAACAATTGGAAATCGTTCTTCATCCCTTTTTGCCAAGGAAATCTTTTTTCCTTGGTCTGAAAATATCATTGGATGTCCTCAAAAAGTGTGGAGTCTTCCAATCTTTCTCTTCAGAGCAAATCTTTCTAGCTAAACTCATTTAGCTGTGTAAAACCCTGTAGTTCTGCATATTTTACTGATATATTATTTTAAAATTTACCAGAGTGATGTGTGTGATGATTGCTGTGGTATAAATCAGTTTTATAATCTCTGTTCTTCACCTCCCTCACACTGATTGCTGACAAACCACTATGGCAATTTTTTATCCATAAATCTACTTGTATCTTCATAGCACAAGCCCTGGAGTATCTAAAATGATTGGCAAAAGACTTTGTGCTAACAAGTCAGCTCTTTCCATTCTTTTTTTTGTTTAGCACGATGTTCACTTGATGATGGTCTGGTTAGACCAGAGACACAGAGCGTGACCGATGACTTTCAGGAAAGGCCAAACCACTAAATGAGAAATCTTTAAATGGATTTCTGTGTGTACTTTAGGTTTCATTGAGGTAACAGTTTTATTTGAGGTTACAGTTTAAATTCAGGTCATAATTTAAGTTTGGTCTGAAATAAAAAGACATGATAACAAATATGTCTTTCTTTGAGTAACGCATGACTTTCTGCCTTTTAAGCATCATGTTATCCAGACGTTCTGAAGTGAATGTTTCTTCAAATTTGTTTTGTCTGTGTAGTTGGCACTTGACAGTGATGGCAAATGACCCTGAGCTGACATGTAGAGCTCATTAGGGCTCTCAGGAGCTGTGGGATCAAAGTGGGGATGTGTAAGGGGGCAGGGCCCTGAGGTTAAGGGCCCGTGTCACCTCCCTATGAGTTAATGAAAAATGCAGAACAGGATTGTTTCTCTGTGTGCAACTGTGTGTGTGTGTGTGTGTGTGTGTGTGTGTGTGTGTGTGTGTGTGTGTGTGTGTGTGTGTGTGTGTGTGTGATAGTTTCTTAGAGCCCTCCCTAGTGAAGGAGAATGTGCTGAATGCTGAACTTCTGCATTAGTAATGGCTTGTAAAAGTCCAGACATCAGGGCAACGTAGACCTGGAGACCACTCTGCCAGTTATTTATCCTCTGCTGAAGTAAACAAAACGCATTAGGAGGAATGGACACAATCCTAACCTGTCATTACTCCTTGTTCTTCAAATAAGGCGAAGAAAGAGAAAGACCAGAAGTATAGCTAAACCTGAAGCAAAATAACTGAAACAAAGTGTGATGACCCAGATAACTCTGCCTGCCCTTAGAAACCAAGTGTGGGTGTGGCCTGAAACAAATAAATATGGCGACCCATCCTTAGTTTCTGAGGTCCTGTAGAATTGTGCAGAAGCCAAACCACCACATTTCTACTCATCACTGCCAATAGATCTGGAAACATAGTATAATTTCCCTGTAATTGCCACTGTAGGAGAGAAACATTTGTCCTGTTACTTCAGTTGCTTTTCTTTATTTGTTCATCCTCTATAAGAGAAATACATCTGTATCTCTCTGCCTTCATGGGAAATATATGTGGGGAAGTCATGTGGTTGTAATAACTTGTGCATCACTGTTCTAAACTACCGTACTATACTTCTCGTCTATCAAAATTATCTGAGTAGATAATTGATAATCCCTCTGTTGTGGAAATTTATCATGAGATTTGAAATAATGAGTTTCTCAGACTGGAGTTGCCTTAGAGTTTTAATTATTATCTCTGCAGAGGGTTACACAGCCAGCAACGTGGCTCAGAGTGCAACAACAAGAAAGTTAAAAAGGAGGGTTTTTATACAATGTGATAAATGAGAAACAGAACAGAAAGCAGACAGGACCGTCTGCTGTCTGGCATCACTTTTACAAAAAGAGGAATCAAATCCAGCACACAGTTGCACAAATAAAGGTCAACAGGAGGTGGAAGACATTGATGTTGTATCAGCTAAGTGCACAGAAAACAGTCAAAACAGTAATAAGACATTGATCAGTGGATTTTTCCATTACACCGCTCACACAGTCAGGCGGGGGGCCAATTTTGTCCTAATTGACTCCATGCCAGGGTTTGGTACAATTATCAAGCAGTAGTAGATAATCACATAGTTTGGTTTATCATGGTTTATTCATGTGCACGTATATACACAGAGACATTATCAAATGTTTTTGAGCAACACTTATTTGTCTGTTTCCTATAGATCAGATAAATTACCTTTAAAATGCAGTGTAGACGTTACATGAAACGTCACAGAATAGACCAACAGGGGGATTGTAATGCTCTGAGTCTGCTCATTTAATGTGTTAAATCTTAACCAAAAATTGGGTGCATGAGGGGCCTTTAGGTGCATGTGCATCTATACTTACTATTCATTATTAGCATTACATTTACCTGTGTATGCTTTAGATTAACATTTGCATACATACCTAAAGGAAAAGGACACATTGTGTCCACAAAGCCTAAACAAATTGTAAAAACCTTAATTAGAAGCTTGGTAATGATCAGATGCACTTCCAACAGCCATAGGCATGCAGTGGCATTTGATACACTGTGATTATAAAGGAAGACCTTGAGTTGCCATGTGCTCGCAATCTACACAAACAAGCTGACAAACTTAACCCCATCTCCTTCTGACATCTTTCCAGTTTGGTTTTCCAAGTTGTGCTTCTGAAATTTCCTGTTATTCAAAGACAAACAAACTATAACGGCTCAGTGCTTCCATTAAATGTTGTACCAGATGGGGACGAAACACTAAATAACTTTTCCTTTCTCCTCTGTTGCCTTCTTCGTTCCTTCTTCCTTCACAGGGGGTGTTCGTTGAAGTGCAATGCATTCACAGTCTCATTTTTCCAAACGTACTACACTGTATCATCTGCGAAAGGTTCGGCTGTGACTCTGCCACATGTACTAGAACCACAGGGGCAATAGCAGCAGTTTAATCAATTGAATCAGGTGAACGTTCCAAGGGGGAAAAAATCATTACAAGATTCTGCTGATTCGTTTACGTGCCTCCAGGAGTGCACCGGTCCTAAAAGATTGGCAACACACTCACTATCAACTGCCTGTTAGTTTAGCAACATCAAAGTATTTATGTGGCAGAAAGTCAGGAAGGTCATGATCTACATGGAAAATAAACTAAACGTTTCTGATGATAGGGGAAAGAACTAAACAAAACAGGAAGGAACCCCGCAAAGAGAAAAGAGAAGAAAGTTTAGCTGAAAGGGCCAAAAACCTGTCTGTCCACACAATTGATTTAGCAGCAGTGTTTTGAATGCCTTGCATTGCTGTATGTAAGCAAAACTAGCCTTTTTATCCTCTTCTTTCAGATGTTAACGAATGTGAAGTGGATGAAGGCGGCTGTGAGGGTTACTGCTGCAACACTATCGGCAGCTACTACTGCAAATGTCCCGAAGGCAGCAGACTGGAGCCAGATGGCAAGACATGTCACGGTAAGACGGACATCTGGATGTAGCTAGTGTACAGACAGACAGTAGCAGGCTCTCTGCTCGGCCGGGGTATTTTTCAGTCAAAAATGTGAATGAATTTACTTGATGTTAAAGATGCCTGTTGTTTTTCCAAACCAGCACAAAATACCTAATGTAATGCATACTTTAACATGCCTAGAGGGCGCTCTCTGGTATTTTTGAGCTTTATTATTGTTCACCCTATAGACCTTATATAAATATGGACGGCGTGTCTCCACTTCCTTCCACTATCCAGAAATGAATCCAAAAAAAACTGATAAGAATGCTGCCATGATGCATATTTGGAGCCAGAGTCTGCACCTAGTGACCGGGGATGGAGTCGTGGTAGCAAGCTCCCATTACTCTCTGCTGTTAATCATGATGTTAATCCACAGTGTGATAAGAACTACCAAAAATAGCTCCTCACGAACATGGAGAAGGCAGATTTTATGTTCTATACTTCAGCCAGTCACCAGGTGGCAATCTAGACACTTTGGCTTCACTTTTGAGGAGCTATCATGTCGTCCGTGTCAGGGTTAGGGTCCGTGTCCCTGTCCCTAACCTGCCTTTGATTGGCTATTACTAGTTGCTTTCATTGGCTGATTGGTTTAGGTAAGAATATCAGACTAATATGCCAACAAAGTCAATATCAAGATTTCAAGCTATAGTGGATGTAATCAAATCCTGATTACCTTAAAAAAGTCTTTGCTAATGTTTAATGAGTAAAGAGTTGCATTTAGTTAATTTACTAATTGTAAAGCACACTGATGCACAACTGATCAATTTAAAACACATATTACCAAAAGATTGATAACATTAGTGTGCACGTATTGCACAATTTCTTCATCATACACTTTTTATAATAAAATTTGGCAATAAACCCTGATTCTGATTGATTACCATCTACATTCTAGAAACATATTAATACATATGTCCTCCATGATGTTAGAGAAATATTTAGGTTTAAACCAAAAAGCCCAGGTTGACCTACTGAGGGTCAACTTAACTGTCTGGACTCCAGGCTGTAAAGAGCTGAACACACATTTAAACATTTGCTGTCACACCAGCTCCAGTGCCTCAGCTCCTCCTTTGGTTTTGAATAAATTCAGCCCCTGTTGCGTTTCTTTGGAAGACCACCTGTTTGTTTTTTTCCGCCACCAAAGCTGCTCTCCCGTACGTTTCATCTGCTGCTTTGTCTTGTGGGATGCTCGCTCAGCAGCTCTGCTCCGAGCCAGGCGGTGTCACACGATACCATTCAGAGCTCATGGCCCTCGACCTCCGACACCGCCGCCGCCCCTCCTACCCCCGCTGCCACACACACCACTTCACCCTGTGGTAAAAAGCAGCCATTGTGTGTCTCCCACTGAAATCCTTTCACATGAGGAGCCCAATAAGTATATTAACCTTGACAAACCTCCCCTTGCATCTGTTGTTTTGTATACCAGGGTTCCTCTACCACAGCTGCCAGTGTTAAAGTAGAAAATAGCCTATAATGACAGGATCGCTCATGAGTTTATCATTATTTAGAGGTGGTCGTGTTGTGAATATTTGTTTCCAAATTCAGAGATATCTAAATAAACGGTGCCCGCTCTAAACCGGCATGTTTGGAATGTTCACTTAACCCGTGCTAATGCTCCGGAGCTACTTCAGAATTATTCCTTGTCATTAGTGAGTCCTCCTCAAACTGTTATACAATTATACTGTCACTTTTTATTGTTTGTGTGCTGGATGTTGTGTGCAGTGCTTTTAAAATACATGTGTCCATGTTTTCATCCTGCCTGGTTTATCTGCAATGAAGATTTCATGGTAAGCGTTTTTTCATAAAATGAAACTGAATTTGCTTTATCACTCATCATGTGTGTGGTTTATTTATAAGTGTGAGTGATTTACTCAACTGGTGTAATTTTTCAAACGTTGCATTTCGGCTATTTCAGAGGTCTGTTAAGCAGCCGACACAATCTTCGGACCCAAGTTCATAACTTTCCAAAAACAAACCTGAATGTCATGTTTCAGTCTGATAAGGTAATGACCTTTAACCTGATCACACTAATCTATGTGCAGGATATGAAGAGGATTCTTTTTATGGTGAAAGGCCTCAACTTTGTCCCTCCCCTCCCTTTAGTTCCTACACAAACAAATTAAAATAGTCTTGAGATCGTTTTGAAGATGCCTGTTCCCATGGGTCTGCCAGAGACTTTCGAGTTCAGGGAAAGAACACACACACATGCATAAACTATCAGAAAACGATTTCTAGTATATGCACTTAACGTGGGAAGAGCTTTGACCTTAACGATGGTAGCGCTTCACAGAAATAAACCGAACCACATGTTCTTAAAATTAAAAAAAGAAAACTGCATTTGGCCCTCTCACGCGTCCTTTCTCTCATCACCTGCGAGAGAAGAAGCTCCGGAGGACGTGTGATGTGTTGTCCAGATGTGTAGTAAAGTCTGATTATCCTTGAATTAGCTGCCCCAGGTAGCGTGTCTTCTCAACTAGCCTCTGTCTCTGCGGGAACATGAGCTTCAGTCTGACACATGCACAGACATACCTCTGCGGAGGACCTCTCCCCTGTGTAAGAAAATAAAATCGATGCACGCATACTGTACGAGAGAGTGATTAGCCATTCATCATTCTCCCACGAAGACACCCAACATGTGTATTATTCCCAAGAGAAGTCTGCAGAGCAAAGGGTCAGTGTTGTGTTTCAGTGGGCTTCTGCAGCAAGTGGGGAACTTTTCAATATTAGCATTTTCTTTTGTCCTTCACTATTAAATACTGGGAGGTGATGATAGTGAGGCTTGAACATGGATATGCACCAAATTCCACACACTCAATGATAGCAAATGCAATCAATCAGTTACAGCTCTTTAAATCTGTAATACTGAAAATGTGTTTTCATTTTCTTTTATTTGAGGGAATTTTTGATCAGACTGACAAAAATGTGACACATTTCTTCTTTCTAAACTCCAGCTCATTTGAACCTTCTATTGATATAAGCATATCTGGCCCAGAATTGACCAAAGCAATGCTCCAATTTTTAACACAAAAAGGGCAAGACACCTTTTACATGGGTTTTTAATTATGCCATATTCATGACAGGCATACTAACAAATCACTTTTTTGACTAAATAAATTGTACATATCTGTTTGTTCAGATGTAAATGAGTGTGAGGAGCTCAATGGAGGATGCCAGCAGATGTGTGTCAACACACCGGGCTCTCACCACTGTGAGTGCAGCGAAGGCTTTCGCATGCACGCTGACAGACGGACCTGCATCCGTAAGTTTATATTCCAATTATATCTCACAGTAATATTGTAGGATATTTACAACATTCCCTCAGTAACATAGAGGAATAACTTTAGTTTCATTTTGAGATATGTTCTTTGTTGTGTTGAATTCTGTTTCCCTTTACTTTAACCTGAACCAACACTAACCACTGAGGGGTTGTGGGATGGGAGACAAAATTGGGGAAACACATCTTGACTCAATATAACCAATAATCAAATCAGACATATTTATGTTTATTATTATGTATTTTATTGCTTTAGCTAAACACTGCATACAACTCACAAATTGGACATCCACTATTTCCCCTTTTTACAAGTCTACAGCCCTTCCAGATTCCAGGCTATTTGTGTATTTTCACAACTTCCAACTTTGATGGTGAGCATTTGAGATTTGCTAATGGCCTGCTCACATCTGGAGTGAACATCTGGTCCCTGTTTGCCCTCAGGAGACTTGACTCACACCTTGTGTATTTTGTGAGAGTACATACGGAAGAATATCCCCAAATGTGGATTAGCACGATAAAACTCAAATGAGTTGCAGTGCTGAGCATCATTGATTAAACCCAGTGTCAAGTGGGAAATTATAGGTTTATTTCATTACGATGGATCTAAATATTTAGCACCATGAAATAAGTAAGTATCGAAGCAAATTGTTATTTGCTGATAATCTGTTCGCCCTTGTTACCTTTTGGTTTAATGTCTTAATACTCGATGTAAAGGAGGTAGGGATGGAGGGATAGGGGTGGAGTTAAAGGGATAGTTAATTGTGTCTGCAGAAGTCATCAGGATTCAAAACCAGTCGCTCTGTCACTTTTACATCCCGTCTGTGTCATCAGTGTCTATGTTTAGAGCACCCACAAGGCACACGGCTGATATTCATATTTGGCACATCATTAAATCACAGGAGAAATGGGATGGAAAGATCATTAGGAAGTAACCAGCAGTACCCACTGGGCCCAGCTCGAAAATCATTTTACACATTCCAGTCTTTACTCTGGGGTTTTCAATAATTACACGGCGGCAGAGTTGGAGTTCCGAAGCTGTTTTAGGCTGACAACAATGTCAAATATATCTGAGTTCAGGTTTTAAAAGCTGTATAGCTTGTCTTTATTTACACTTTCTGTGTGTGTGTGTGTTTTGCCTTTAAGCTGTGACTTCTTGCTCAGTGTTGAACGGTGGATGTGAGCACAAGTGTGTGGACATGGGGAGCAATCATTACAAGTGTGAGTGTCGGAAGGACTACCAGCTGAAGAGAGATGGGAGACACTGTGAATGTAAGTCATTTTACCAACAGATGCATGCATATATCAAACAAGTATGGAGCTGCAGGACAGCAGATTACTCTTTAGGGGCTTCTGCTGTTGTATATTGGACCATAATACAACGCACGGCACGCTTGTGGTTACTGACCGTGTGCAAGGTAGGAAAAGGAAAGAATGTAACAAGAAAAGGAATTCAGATTTGTCCTCCTGCAATGGATCTTCAGATCAAATATCACAACCCCAGTTCTCACCCATTCACAAAGTATGGAAAAGCTGTAAAATAATGCATGTGTCAAATTCAGATGTCAGTCTGGTGTCAAAAATTAAAACTGTTCTTAGGAGGTAACCAGTAGGGTCACAGTTTCACCTGCTGGGTTGACCTGTCTTTAAGTTTTCTAATTGTATGTTTATGTTTGTGTCAGTGATGGACCCCTGTGAGGAGAGGAATGGAGGCTGCGCCCAGCTGTGTCTTTCTGAGGACGGCGGGGTTCACTGCAGCTGCCGACGCGGTTTTACACTGGCTGGAGATGCCAAGAATTGTGAAGGTGAGGAATTGCACACACACACATTCCCATCAGTTTATTTATCATAATGTGGATAAATGCACGTACACACACACACACACACACACACACACACACACACACACACACAGAACACAATCACAAACTCAGTGAGGATTGAACAATTTTGATTGCAGCTTGAGTTAGAGAGGAGGAGGAAGGAGAGAATGAAATGAGGAAAATATGGACAAGAAACATTCCAATTAAATGTCTTTAATTGAATCTGCTTATAATTAAGAAGTCTTAGGCCCAATCCCATTTCACCCCTCGAACCTACCCCTCCGTACCAACAGGTGTTGGGCCTTGATGAGTCTCTGTTATTTTTTCTCATGCGGTACATTTGGTTTACAATTAAACTATCCATGAAAGAGAAATCAATATCAAGGAAAAAGATATGTGTGTAATCTGTGTGTGTGTGTATGGCAGAAATGTCAATGTACATGTTTCTGTGTCTGTATGAATCATAGTAACCCAGGTCCTTTTCTCTCTGAAGTCCCAGAACTGCTGTGTAAATACGTGCATTCATGCCTTGTATTATTTCTCTCCTATAGACATTGATGAGTGCAGCTCAGGCCGTGCCAAGTGTTCCCATGGGTGTGTCAACATGTTGGGCTCTTTCAGCTGTGTGTGTCACCCAGGTTTTGAACTCGGTGCTGATGGCAAACAGTGCTACCGTAAGTGCAAATTCAAATGGCAAATTACAATGTCCTTTCTCAACCTCTATATTTTTATCCAAAACATTATTCATCTTCTGAATACAACAACAACATATATACATACATACAATGCAAAATGGAGACCTCCTTAAAACCCACCTGATAAAACACATTTCTGAAATTCAGATTTCATGACAGTCATGTGGCAGAGAATACCAATAAAAGATAATCTTAGAAAGTAACAAATATTTATTCAGTACATATATGATTTACATTGCCAGGAAATTGGAAAGTTTAAGTTTAGTTCTGTCTCTTATCCAGCAGATAAAAGACTGGGACAAACAAAACAGTCCTCGAAATGCCCCCAACATTGTCCTCACTGTAGTCATGGTTGTGGTCGTGTGTCCTCTAGGCATTGAGATGGAGATCGTCAACAGTTGTGAGAAGAACAATGGAGGTTGCTCTCATCACTGTGAGCACACCACCAACGGCCCGCTCTGTTCCTGCAACCACGGTTACCAGCTGGACCGAGACAGGAAGACGTGTGTGGGTAAGAATTTCTCATTTCTGTCTGTGGCTTCTTCTTATTCCTCTGGGTCTTGTTTTCTCCACCGTTGTTTTTTCTTTCACTCTTCTTTGATATTCACTCTCTTTTGGTTTCTTTATTTGTCCGTCTGTCTCCTGAAACCCTGTAACCCATGTGTGCCGTCCTCAGATAGTGATGAGTGTGCCAGTGGGGAGTCGTGCTGTAGTCACTTCTGCAGAAACTACCCGGGCGGCTACGAGTGCAGCTGCAGAGCCGGCCACAGACTCAACCCAGACGGCTGCGGCTGCGATGGTAAGAGACTGCAGATTGCCTGTTCTGGTGCTTTTTTAAGTGTTTACTATGTTGTGCAGGACACAAAGTCCCAAAGCGCATATACTAACTAATTATTCCGATATTGAGCCTTTTCAAGCCGTCTCAGAGCAGAAAACTAAAAACACATTTGTTTACTGAAGAGCAGATTTTGCACAATCGAGAGCAACTGCCAGATTAGTAATGCAGCAAAAATCACAATCCGCATTTGGAAGAATTTAGATCAAATAAATGCTCTGAAGTGAAACTGTCATATCTTCATCTGGATGGAGAAAATTGACAAGGCCAGGACTGTTAAATAAATATTTGACTACACTTTTTTCCTGGCTGAACGCAGCTCTGCTCAAACTGTCTTCTAAAAATACTTGATGTTTGTGAATTCCTCTGACAGACATTGATGAGTGCCTGGCTGAAACTTCAGGCTGTGAACACTACTGCGTCAACACCCTGGGAACATACGAATGCTTTTGTCGACTCGGCTTCCGCTTGGATCACGACCAGCACTCCTGTATCTGTGAGTAACGTTTGGACTCTAGTTATTCCTGGATAGGAAAGCCACATCTTAACTTGTCATCAATCAATCGATAAAATGTTATTTGTATAGCCCCTATTCAGAAATCCCAGTTTGTCTCATAGGGCTTAATCTCGACCCTAACCTTGTGCTGGGTGTCTTTAGCTCTGTATGGCAGAGAACTGGAAGAAGAGGAGGACGAGGAGGAAGAAGATGAAGAGCAGCTGGAGGTCCACAGATTACCAGACCTGCTCTTCCGCAAGGCTCCTCAGCTCCTGCAGTACACAGCAGCCTTACACTCCCGTTATCACAGTGATGATGATGATGATGATGATGATGATGATGATGATGATGATGATGGTAGTGATGCTGGAGACAATGAAAAAGGATCCCAGATGCAAAGAGATCGCAGGGGAGAACTCAGGCTGGACAGCCACATAGGTGCAGTAAAACATGCAAGTGATGAGACTAAGATGAGAAATCAGATGGACGTTAATTTGATTGTTTTCATATTATATTTACATATGTTTTTTTCAGTGTGTCTAGACGGCTCATTTGGGGATGACTGCAGTGCGAGCTGTGAAGACTGTGTGAACGGAGAGTGCAGTGAAAACAGAGACAGGTGTCAGTGTTCACCTGGATGGACTGGGATCATCTGCAACATGAGTAAGTCCAGTTTATACAAAGACATTCTACATCCCTGTGCATTGTGTGTGTAACTTTGTTTCTCTGCTACAGTGAGCTCAACCCTACAGTTTAACTGTCAGTGTGGTTAAGATCTATTTCTCTCAAGGAATCAACACATCCTCCAGCTTAAATGATCACATTGGTCATTTGTCGCTAACCGAAGATTTGAAGCACAGCAGTGTTACTTGCATAAGGGTTAGGGTTAGGGAGATATGCTACATATAAACTCTTAAAAATCAAAAAGTAAATAACTCTGTGGTCAGATAAAGGGAAATGTCATAGTTTGGATTTGTTTTCAGATAGAGGATGTTCATTGTCTTGGTTTAATATAAAAAACATGCTGAAATGAGAAAACGGTTGTGTCGGAATGGTGTTTTTTTGTTTGGATCTGTAATGAACAGCAGTCTCTCCCATGTTTAACTCCAGCCCTCCACTCTGGCCTCCTCCTTACATAGACTCAGTTACAACACCTGCCTCATAATAACTGCGGCCGATTGAAAGCTTTACCACTTGAATATAAAAATATTGTTTTGGGGCATTTGTACAAAAGACGAATGCTGTCTCACAAGACCAATAGATGTTGCTGTACAATAAAACACAAGTACGGGTCACAATGCTGACTGTGCCATTTTTATAGTTGGAGATTTAGGGAGAAATACACTTTTTTACTATACAGCTCGCTCTGAAAACTCAAAATCTTTACCATCTACGATTTTCTGTTATTTGTTTTTTACGATAAACAATGTGCAAAAACAACAATTTGTGCTTTTTACAAAAAAAAAATTGCTAATTTTGCACTTGTACAAATAATGTTGAGTTTTCCTTTTGCTATCTTTGCACTGACCAGGGTTAGGGGATTTCCTGTGCTAAGCTAAGCTAACTGAACAGCTTCATATTTAACATGAAAGTTGTCTCAAACCTTTAGTCAGAAAAGTTATTCTAATGGTCCTACTAAACTATTTCTGTAAAAGTTTATAACAATATTTCATTTTTTAGAACGTATAAAATAAATGACTGGCTAAGACATGGATAGGAGACCAAAATAAATTATTTAGGTCCAGATCATACACTTCCCATCACCCCCCCCCACACACACACACAGTATTGCTGGTTTTCCCAACAGAATATAACCTCTTCTATAGGTCTATTTGAGCTATGATGTGGTGAAGTTGTTGAGATGTGAGCGCTCCCACTGTGCATCGATCCAGGGCCATGTATCAAAGCCTGTCGGCTCCTCTGCGTGGGAGGCTGGCTTGTTTACGGGCTCCTGAACACAAGAGCACCAGGTGAATCAATCTGTCTGCTACTGGAGCGAGGCCGAGCAGGGCCCACAGCGAGAGCACATGCCTGAGGCCAAGGATGTCCACTACTAAAGCAGAGCTCCATTGTTCCCATCAGGCTCCATGATTAATGGCTGTCTTTGCTCCGAACAGGAGTCACGCTCGTAATCATGTGAGGAGAGCCACTTGGGATGAAGCCCGTTAGAAGCAATCTGTCACTTTTAGAAACACGCACCTCAGGTGGTGGTATTCGGATGCACACCCTGAAGGTGAAGTGTCTGGACATGGGCAGCATTTTCAGGTGGAGTAGAGTAGATGTCCAATTTTACTGCCTGAAGCACAGATAAGGGAATTGCCACTGTAGAGTAATAACATAGCGATCTATAAAGAACTGTGAACTGCTCAAAACATGGCGACAGCTTCGGACCTTCAATGGCCATTAAAAATGAAATAAAATATTCTACCACTTTGTCTCACACGATTTGACTGATGTCTCTTCACCACCTTATTTTATGAAGTTATAGCCACAAGAAACACAATACATTAGTGTACACTGAAAGTTCATGTACTGGCAATACAGCAAGTTAAGTTTTAGCCCCTCTTTCTACAATCTGCTTCCCAGTTAATCTCTTCAAAAAGTTTTATGTAACTTCTTCCTAAAAGGGAAGCCAAAGTGGCTGCAGTGCAGGTCATAAGCCCCACCTTCTCCATGTTAGTGGATGGGACGTTGACCAAACTAAAAAGTCTAAATAGATGCAAAGTAACTTTCAATTTTAGGCAGTTCTCATCAAAGTGATGTAGGTCCAAGGACCAAACATTCTGGTTATTTTGGATTTAATTAGTTTTTGATGCTATAAATAATGGTCCAATTGCGCAACATGGCGGCGTTCGTATCCAGGGATACTTTGGCTTAATTTTCTGGATAGTGGGAGGCAGTGAAGACGCGTCGTCCATCTTTATATACAGTCTATGATCATCAGCTTTTTCACCCTTTGTGATGCATCTGAATTAACATGGCAACATGGTTAGTAAAAATATATGGTTAGAATTGATTTAATGCTTTCCCATAGTTGACTTTGCTTATTCATTCTTGTTCAACCAAACCCTTTCTGCTCGTTCATTTCTGTAGTCATCATTATTTTCATTTTCTGTCTATATGCGGTTGCATGATGCAGTTACCCCCACAAATTATTACAGCTGGCTTATCTTTCCAGGGAGTGACATAAAGCTGCTATGTGACATGGAATTTAAGCACACATTAACGTGAGGGATTGTAACAGGTCTTCAACAGCCAGATGGTTCATGTTATAATGTCTAACAAGGCCACAGGGTTTAGGAGTGTGAGGAGAGCACGCACATGGAGAGAGACAGGATAGGGAGGAAGTGTTGACTGACTTCTTACCACCAGTGCTTAGACCTTGAATTTCCCACAGTTTGATCCATTAATTGATTCTGATATTCCAGTGCTTTTTTTCTCATATGATCCCACCTCCTCTTGCTCTCTGCAGCTTGTCCACAGGGGACCTATGGTCAGGCCTGCAACAGTCTGTGCCGTTGTCAGAATGGAGGCCTGTGTGACCCTGTGACTGGGAAGTGTTTGTGTCCCCCAGGGGTACAGGGCCTGCTCTGCGAGGATGGTTTGTACACTTTTTCCTCTATAGACACACACTTTAAGCAGACATGAACACACACACACACACACAAACACACACACACACACACACACACAATTAGAAAATACCTTTTTGGGTTTAAGAGTAATAATATTATGAATATGAAGTCACAATTTAATGAGAAAAAAGTCATTGGCCTAATATTTTTTCATAGGAAATAAGCAGCAGGGAGAAGTGGTGCTCACTGAAGTCCCACTCCATCTTGATTACCTATCTCACTGTTTCTGCAGAAACTACGGGTTAGGGTTAGCACGCAGATGTACAGGCGACCACTGCCAAAATTTTCTCCGCCACAATAGAGGCAACTTCTTCCAAATCTATCTGGTTCTTTCTTCAGAAACAGAAAATCAGGAGACTGAGACATTATATGGTGCTGATGTGCCAAAAGATTAAGTATTTGTGAAACGTATATGAAAAGTATAACTTAAAAAGATGCTCTCTCTTTTTCTCTTTTTAGAGGCCCTTATACTCTGTCATATAATTAAGCCCATGTCTATTTTTATTGTATTTGACCTAACCTGGTTAAACTGTCGTCCTCTGCTTTTATTCCAGTGGAGCTTGTTTTACTGAAGCAGGCATCCTACCAGAACTATGACTATGTTTCCTGTCATTATTCATGTTCACAGGTTGCCCAAGAGGTTATTTCGGGGGGCCAGTGTAGAAGAAAGTGTAACTGCCCAAACAACGGACACTGTCATCGTCTGTATGGAGCCTGTCTGTGTTCTCCAGGGTTATATGGTCGTTTCTGCCACCTGTGTGAGTACCAACATGATGATGATGATGATGATGATGATGATGATGATGATGATGATGATGATGATGCTATCACAAACAATAAATAATAATGCTGGCTAATCATCTTTATAAGTTTAATGACAATACAAATAGATACATTATTATTATGTAAGAGTAAATATATATATATATATATATATAACCTTTCATAAATGAAAACTCCAACCAGTTGAAGGTTTGAATTACTGCTGTATTGATATTGTGCAAAATTGTAAAAGTGAAATGTGAGATTAAAAAAAGTTTTCAGTGATCAGAACCATCAAACATGAACTTAATGTTTTGGTGTCATGCTGATTAACGTATCCTCTGATTAGATTATATTTAGAAAAACGATTTACATATTTTACATATAATGGAGACATGTCCTCAGTCTTCCACTTCCTCTCGATGTCATGTTTACTCTTCTTCGCTGGCTGTACTTAGGCGCTTTGACGGTGGCACCAGGTGAGAGGGCAGCTCTCTGGGCAGCCAGTGGCCTTCCAGTTTCCCCTCAATAAGGTGGACTGCTAAAGCGAACTCCTCATTGTCCAACATGCCGTCTCCATCCACATCAGACAGCCTCCAGATGTGAGCGAGCACAGAGTTCGGCAGAAGCGTGGTCGTCATCCACTGTTTGACTTTGCTGCCGCTCAGTTTGCCCGCGTTCGGACTGAGATTGTAGAAAATCTCATCGTACTTGGGTTTGTACTTCTCCACGATCCACTCGTCGAAATCTGCCTCACTGCCGTCATCGTCTCTAGGGAGCTCCTTGAAAGGATCTCTCCTGTAATGCTCGTGCCGGAACGTTCCCAAAAAGTCACCGTCCAACATGCTGGGGAGGGATTTCTTCTTCACTTCTTGCTGTTGAAGTAAAGGCACCAGGTTCGCTATGTCGGTGGTCAGGAGTTTATCCAGGGAGGCCATCAGACTTGGTTTCAGGGTCTTGAACTTTGAGAAATCGTGACCCAGAAGTTTCTCCTGTAAATGAACGCAGTTACATGTAAGAACATATTTAGGGAAGTTAAAACATATATGTTCTTAATAAAGCAATTGAAACGTAGTGTTTGACCTGCATCTTGGTGCAGTCAGGGAAGTCACCAGCTGGAACTCGATGCTGTTGCTGGATCTTGTTGAAAATCACAGGAAGCTGATAAATCAGGTTGTGCTTCTTGCTTTCTTTGCAGAAAATGGTCGGCATCTCCTGCTTTAGATAGCTGATAATATGTGCATGAGCCTGGGAAGGGAGCAAAACTCCAATGAGACACAAGCTGGATTGTTTTATATTTATCCCAGATAGAATACAGATGTGGGCCACTTCAGGCAATGATGCAGCACTTCTGATCATCTTGTGGCCTGTACAAAATGGATGTGGGCCTAAAGAAGTCAACTTGTAAAATAGCAAATGTGGAACAAAATAGCCCAAAACACATGTTGTCCTTTTTTGGCAAACATGCGCTGCTCTAGGCGAGGTGTAATCTGGTTGTGTTTTGAATGGTGAATATGGCACCTTGGCACCTTGTTTGAGATGCGGTATGGCTATGGTTGACTTGTGGCCCAAGCGAGCAAAGAGGAGCGGACCTTCCAAGTGCCGTCATTCGACGTGGTATGTGGGCCGCATGTGGGATGTGGGCCAACTGCGATGGACACGATCTCTTACCCGTACTAAGCGTGCCCTCTTCACCAGGTCATTCAGCTTTCGTACTGCAGCATTCCGCGGCAGGTTCCTTATGTCAGTCAGAAGATCCTCCTCCTCCAGCTCTATCAGCTGGTAGTGGTCGCACATCTGCCTGGGCTCGGACCAGAACGACCCGATGTATACCCGCAGGATCTCCGGGGTCCGAAACACTTTCCCCAGTGACCACATGAGGGCGCCGTACACTCTCATGAGCTGCTGCGAGTCCACCCTGTCGGCCTTGTTGAGCACCACGCGCAGCTTGTCCTCGTAGCCGCACAGAGACCCAAAGGCCCGGGTGAGCTCGTCGGAGAACTCCAGTTTGTGTGCGTCGAAGAGCAGGATGATTCGATCCACACGCTCTGCAAACCAGCGCAGCACTGCTGGGTAGTCATAGCCTGGGGATGGAGCAAGAAAACACAGGGTTTTCATCAACATTGACTGTAAAGGGGCCTCAGGCTCTCACTGGTTTCGAGCCATTTCAGTTACACCCATAGATTAACCCATCCCATAAAACAAAGCAATGGCAGCTCCTTTACTTGCTGCTCGTCTCCTCCCAACTATAATGTAACATTACCTTTGTCTGCTGTGCTTCTGACTTCATGCGTTGGACTGAAATCCTGTTATTTTATTGCAACTACTATGACTCCTCTTTTCAGGAATTTAAATCCCCCTGACAACAACGATGCTGTCCAACTCTGTCTAAAACTTGAATACATGGACATTAAGGCCATTTAATAGCTTCTGCCACTGAAAAGGAAATTAGCAAAGTATCTCACCTCGACTCAGCTTTCTCTTAGCTGCAGTTAATATCCCCGGTGTGTCGATAATGCTGATGCTTTCAAGCACCTGATTTGGCATCTGAGCACACTGAAACCTGCATCGAAAAAATATTGGTGAATAACAGAAAGGGGGAAAAAAACTAAGTATAAAAGTTTAATCAGTGACTTTTGGAAGATATATAACTTTTATTTCTCTTCCCCTTTGCCATCATCTGCTTTTGTGTCTTTTTGAGTCACCTGTTCAGAAAAGAATTTCCAAAAGGACCAAGGTTGCGGAATGGTTTCTTCGGATCCACCGTGAGGGCATTTCCAGGGATGATTCCCTCCACGTCCCCATACATCACGGCGCTGAAGCAGTCAGTGGTCGGCTCTGGCCCAACTCTGCTACCAGGAAAATCTTGCTCTATGAGATACCTAACAAATCACACAATGTAGAGCACCACCGTCATCATCCTTTGGTCCAACACAGGGTTAATCACATGCACAAAATGCAAGGAATCTGCATATTTTGAATGGCTGAAGAATCGGAGGCCCCAATCTTACCTGATGAAAGTTGTCTTTCCTGTTGAGTACTGGCCCATCACCAGCACCATTGGCTTGCTGTCAAAGTCTGCGTCCTCATAGCTCGGCGTGTGGAAGTGATGGAAGGCGAAATATTTCTCTATCGGCAGCAGCCTCTTGTAATAAAGATTCTTCAGCTCCTCTGTCACCATATTGACATCTCCCAGCATTTTAGGGCTGCTCCTGAGCCTCCGGATGGACATCTTGATTTGTGTTTTGCTCTCGATCGTCTCAGTGTGGAGGCTGCTCACCCTTCCAAGACCAAAAACCGAATGACGGAGGAATGTGCACAAGGAATATTATCAGATTCTCACAGCTGTCTGCTCCATCCTGCAGCGGGACATAGAGAGGGTGGAGAGGGTGTAACCAGAGCCTGCAGCTGCACCTAACATAAAGCCAATGTGGAGAGGGACAGGGTGGAGTGAGGTTCAGCTTTTTGTTGCTGAGTAGAGACAGTGTTGGCAAAATGTGATTGTTTTAAGCACTTAATGAGGACATGGCAGTGTTTAAGTTTCCAATGCCTTACGTTACACTCTACGTATATTTGTTCAACATGTCTGTTTATGTGATGTAGTTGCTGTAATCTCCAACAACAGTGGCCACCAAGTTGTCACCATCATGAATTTTACAGCTCAAACTTTGCAGGAAAGCATTTGCACAAGCAGCCGGCCTGCACTCAAGTTAGATTTGTGATTATACTGATATTGTAGGGATGAATGAACGCACCATAATTGTGCATGATGTTCAACAGGAGAAACAGGAGTCTGCGGTCACATGACTTAGACTAGCAGAGGTCTGGCGCTGTGATAACATGGTGGTCGGGTGTGTTTGTTTTAATAAATGTAATCCGATATTTCAACATTTTTTCTGAATGAACTCACTCCAACAAGCAAAAATGTATGCTTTAAAAATACGTATATGAACTCGTTTTCATGCAGCAACAATGTCAGTCATGCAGTTTGATGAGCATTTGTGTGAGAACCTATTGACACCATTCGCCACTTTACATCGACCTAACTGTGCTTTTCTTTTGTTCCGTTTTCAAACCGATCCATCCCATCCGCCCCTCAGCTTGTCCCAGGTGGACGCACGGCGCAGGCTGTTCCAAGGAATGCGACTGTGTTCAAGAACATTCCTCTGGCTGTGACCCCAAAACGGGGAGCTGTTTCTGTAAAGCTGCACACCACGGCCCACAGTGTGAGAAAGGTAGGAACACTTCACCAGGACACCAACGTGTTCATCAGTATCCAAGGCCTCAGGAATGAAATGGTTAAGATTTGAATCTAGTTAAAAACAGTAAACAATTTCAGGTCAACTGCCCAGCATACACTTTTAAGCCTAAAACTGATGTAGACATATTACTGTAATGACCATTTAAAAGCTTCCAACTTTATTAAGATCCTGGTTAATCTCCTTGGCTGGTGGGAAATAAACTTGGTGGTATGCTGCTAAATGCACTAAAGGTCTATAGGTCTCTATTTAATATATAGAGGAGCAGCTTGAGATCATCCACAGAGATTTCAAAATCATCCCTGGTTTGGACAAACCAAGTGCCTGACTACTCTCCATGGTTTTGCAAAACGTTTGGTTTGAGATTCTCTGTTGTATTAATCTACTTTCTCTCTATGTGTGTGTGTGTGTGTTTCCGTTCCCTTATTGTAGAATGTGATCCTGGCTTCTTCGGTGCAGGCTGTGAGCGGCCATGTGACTGTCCAGGTGGGGGACCATGTGACCCCAGGAGTGGAGAGTGCAGCCAGCGATGTCCTGCGGGACTTCATGGAGATAGATGTCAGCTCGGTGAGAGGAAAAACTGCTGTGATGCAGTTTAAATAACATTGTGTGCATCAAACTATACAAGTACTGTGTAGGGGAAGTGCAGAGTCAAGTTATTTTAGGTCTAATTTATGTTTAAATGTTTGGCGTTCATCCATAGGTCATCTTTTTCTTTTCAAATGTTTCCGACACAGTGTTGATGGACAGTAAGACGTCCTCCATCAACCTTGACTCCACAGCGCTCTCTTGTGGTTATATAGTAGAGCACCACTGTGAATAAATACAGTATAACCCTGCATACTGGTGCATACAGGTGTCTGCATGTCTGGTTTTTGTTTGCATACTTCATGCTTGTGTAGATGTTTTTGATAAACTGACACAAATTGTTATTGATGAGTTCCTGCAATTTCTCCCCTTTTGTCACAACCTTTTTCTTTTTTACCGTAACACCTATAAATCCTCCTTTATTTTCTCCTTCTATTCACTCTCTGTTACCTTTGATGGATTGAGTGGATTTAGTAGCTTGAAATAAAAAAAGTTCACCTGGTCAATGCAGGTGTTCCTGTTATTAGGAGTTGTTCCTCAGCAGCAGGGCGTCCTCCGGCTGTTTGCTCTGCCGGTTGAAGGAAAGTTCAACCCTCTGTGTTTTGATCTAAAGTGATACTGAATATTGTTCGGGAGCCTCTGGTATAAAATGTGACTTTGTGTCTCCGTGGAGTGGATTAAGACAACATGACTGAGTTACAGTGTGTCAGCGCTAAAGCACGGCCCAGGCCCAGGCTTGCAGAGTTTGCCGATGCCAAATATAAAACAGGAGTCTTTCAAATTTTCGAACTTTTACTGATCTTAAGTTGGTGGCCAGGTCATGACAGGGGTGATTTACTTGAGTTACTACTGCAGAGGCTGAAAAAATAAACAGAAAATGAGTGAGCATTTCTCTACTGTAGTTTTCTCCCTTAGCCCATTGTGCAATATTGTGTAATCCTTTCTTGTGGCTTTTCTGGTTTTACACTCAACAGTGTTTTCCACTTTTTTTATTCCATGTTTTTATTGTGTATTGTTACAGCTTGCAAAGCTGGGAGCTATGGACAAAACTGTCATCTGACTTGTGACTGTGGAGGAACGCTCTGTGATCCCGTAACCGGACAGTGCATCTGTCCCCCTGGGAAGACAGGACACTCCTGTCAGGAAGGTATGTTTACTTTATTTCATTGTCCTTTAAAGGAAAGATATTGTGCTCATATTCAGTATCATGATTTCAGTTTGGGTTATAACTTGAAAAGGTTCTAATGCTTTAATGTTAAGTACACACATCACTTTCCTCACACTGTCCAACGCTGCAGCTCCTCTTTTCAGCCTTTGTCTGAAACTCTCTTTAAGGCCAGTCTGCTCTTATTGGCCACTCTGTTGTGATTGGTCAACCAGTTCCAGCGCATGTAGAAAAAATTGGCCTCCACTCTGGGTTTACCTAGCTTTGTTAGGGGGTGTGTCAGAATATCCACTAGGTATGCAAATGCAGAGGACATGGCCTGTCACATTTAAATTTGTTTATTTTGACACAATTAGTATATACAGCATACCTGCAACTCCCCCACCCCACGTGCATGCAGTCAGACAAAGTTGAGCATTTGAAATTGCTCTGCTAGTCTATGGTGTCTCCTCATAACATTAACAATATTACTGGCTTACTTTACTGGTCCAAAAGACATGTAATAGGTGGAGGTGACAGTGAGCGCCCCTCTGCTGAATCACGAAGCAAACTACCACAGATGGTCTGATGCGCTTCTAGATTTGTTTATTTTGAAGTCAAACAGGTCAATACAGTTCAAATGTTAACTATTCAAATAAAAACTGAAAGCCCTACTTTTGACTTTGGGCTAACCTTGTAGAGTTTTTTCCATGTAAAAGATCTACATTGTAGACCTTTTACATGGAAAAAACTCCATGTGGCTCAAAGGGAATAACTATAAAAGCATAATATGTCTCCAGAGCTTTGGGACATTTTAGCCTGATCGTGTTGCAGATTATAGGAGGAAGTAATGTGTTGAGGGACAGTTTGAACTCACTGACTCACTACCAGCTTGCAGTTTTATCTCTAGCCACAAAGACACCATTGTGTTTGGGTCCCTTTTCCTTCTCTTAACCAAACCAATCAGAAGCTTGTCCTTTGCTTAAAAGCTCACTTGCCCAGTGTCACATTTTACCCCTTTCACAGACCTTTTTAAAACATTCCTCTCCCAAATTATTTAGGTATAAGAAGCTTTAGGGTTTTACAGCGACGTTACTAACATAAGTGGATTACTGCTCAGTTAATCTGAAAGACACTTGATGCTCCCCAGACTGCCCTGATGGATTCTGGGGGTTAAAATGCCAGTCGTCTTGTCCTGGCTGTCAGAACGGAGGCTCCTGCAACAAGCAGACTGGAGGCTGTGACTGTACGCCAGGCTTCACAGGAGACCTCTGTCAGAACAGTGAGTTTCTACTGAGGTTTGAGACAAAACACAAGGGATTTCTGTTGTCATTTTATGTCTGTTTTAACCATAGACTGTTTGTTAAGATGAACACTTGACTGCTCCTTTTTGCTTCCGGTTTCTGTCATTTTCGGTCATTTTCTGTTCAATAGTTATTTGACGCTATTAAACCAAGGTGAAACATCATGATTGATGTTTCACCTTCAACTTTGTTACTAAAGCGTGTGCCCTGTGGATGTCTGTTGTGTCCAGAGTGTCCTCCAGGTTACCATGGAGCAGGTTGCTTCATGCACTGTTCATGCCACCCTGACGCCGGCTGTGACCCACACACTGGACACTGCGTCTGCCCTCCTGGCAAAACAGGCCACAACTGTGCAACACGTGAGAACTGCACTTACCCTTAAAATATACTGAACCTCATTTTGCTTGTTTACATTTTTTTTTTTATATTTTAGGAAAATGCAGTGTTATAGAGTCGCTGGGTAAAAATCTATTATTCATACGTTGTGTATAACTCGTGGCAACACTTTTTGACTTTCACAGCCTGTGAGTCTGGCTACTGGGGCCAAGGGTGCACCACTAGATGTCAGTGCCAGGACAGATCTGTGGGCTGTGACCCGGTCACCGGTCAGTGTGTGTGTGAGACGGGCTTCGCCGGAGACCACTGTGAAGAGAGTAAGTTGACCTCTTCGATACATTTTGATGAATGCTGCCACCATGGGGTGTTTGCAGGTATAGCATCCTTTGAGTTCATGGAAAGTAATTCCCTGGATCTTTAATTTTATCGTGTTATGTTTATTATTGCAGTTGATCCTGGGACTGTGATGTAATTTATAAGTGGGATGAACAACATGATAGTTAGCACCACAGCTTAACACTACAGACTGTATATATGGTTTCTAATAGGCTGCACTTTGGTTAAAAAATTCCAGACTTGAGATGCTTAAAATCATTCTGATACAATGTAATCTTGATAACCGTCCATCATAACATTTCTGTGTTGTAATGTTCTGCCATCCACAGAGTGTGTGAATGGCAGTTATGGGCAGGGCTGTACTCAGCAGTGTCAGTGTCACAATGGAGCCCACTGTGACCATGTGAGTGGAGCCTGCACATGTTCTCCTGGATACGCCGGCACGTCTTGTGAAAAAAGTAAGATTTCCTTTGTTTTAGTTACTGGCGTTCCTGCCAGCATCATTTCTTAGAAAAGTGAAGCCATCCTTCAGTATAAAACCTCAAATTTAGGAAATACAGTTGTGCTAATAATCTATCCAGTATATAAAGTAAGGGGGATATAGTAATCTGTGTAGGAAACTTCACAGTTTAACCTGATAGTGAATTGGTGCCCTCTGATATTCTAGATTTCAAGAAATGTTTATTTTTCTGTCAATCGATGGCAAACTGAGGAATGGCTTTCAACTCAAAACTTGTCACCATTAGCAACAGAAAGACACCACACAGTTGTGTTTACAGGGTGTGGATATTAAGGGATTTACTTGTTATCTTTGACATTGCTGCATTTTCAATTTAATTTTTACATTTTCTGTATGGCAAAAAAGTTACTGGTTTGAATCCAGGTCCAGGACAGAGTCTTTCTGTGTTGAGTTTACATGTTCTCCCTGTGTCTGCGTGGGTTTTCTCCAGGTACTCTAGCTTCCTCCCACAGTCCAAAGACATAGAGAGGCTAGTTAACTGGTTCGCAGGTGTGAATGTGAGAATGGTTGGTGAATGGTTGTTTGTCTCTATATGTTGGCCCTGCGAGGGTACAGACCGTCTCGCCCAATATCAGCTGAGATTGGCTCCAGCCCTCCTGCGATAAGCGGTATGGATGGATGAATGGATGGATAGATGGATGGATGGATAGATATGGCATATAATGCAGAGGGATACAGTATCTCAGTCTGCCCATTTGTAAACATTTCATTTTAGGAGCAGAACTCCCAGTTGTGTTATTCAGGGAGTGAAGTGGTGCGTTTTGATAGTTTGGGTTTCAGGAGAGAAACCTCACATGAACATTGATGATTCTTCAGATGACTTGAGGAAACCTGCCAACAGTTACTCCCCATTCAACTTTTTAAATAAGAAAATCAGCATTTTTTTTACAGTTTCATTTAGTTTTGCATTTTGTCAGAGCTGAAAAACGTTCTATCTTTTACTATAAGCAAGTGTTCTGATAATCAGTTGGTGCTTAAGTGCCATTTTTCAAGAAAAAATATGAAACATTCCAGGTTGTCAGTTTGGAGAATTTGTTGTAGGTAGTGAACTTAGTGTTTTAGGGTATTATGTCATTGGATGTCACAAAATACAAAACAATACAAATACAATTTTTTCAAATTTGTTTTAAGTTATCCATACTGACTTATTTAACCACATTCCCAGTCAAGGCAACACTGCTGCTCTCCACTACAGTGTGACAATATCGTTTTCATACACTAGAGGGCACTGCAGGATGCTTTTCTGATTGGCTTCATCTCTGCCCAAGTTTGATTGAATCCCCACACAGATTCAATGAATCATCTTATCGTCCGTGTAATGTCACGAGCAAAAAACATTTAAAAAACCAACCCCTTCATGTCACCAATATTCCTCTCATCATTACGATATTTGTCCTGAGCAGTGAGACACGGCAACAGTGAGAGAGTCTTAACAGTATAATAGATTTGTTCTTGATTATAGTCTTTTGACTCAGAGTGGCCTCCTGTTATTACAAAGTGTAAGATTTACTGGAAGTGTACGACCAGACCCAGAAAATTCATACCACCTCTGTAACGCGTGGGGCATCATAAATCACGGCCGTGTCACTCTAGAACAGAGCTTCACATCCCTAGTCATAACACTCTAATGGCCTCAGACGCAGACGTCACTCTGATTGGTCATTGCTGTGGAAGTACTGGCTATCGGTTCGACCAGATTCTGTTTTGCTGAAGGCCTTTTCCCCTCAAACAGAGGTGTCCCGTTTCTCAGTCTTCTGCTGGGGCCTCTTCCTTCAGGAGAAGTCAGGAAGAGGCCTGCGCCGTGAGAAGGGCCAGATCTCTCCACTTCATCTGTTTCGCAGAATTCAAATGACTTTTCAATGTTTGCTCCTACGTGGGCAATTTTCATCCCCACTCTGGCTTATATCTCATCGCTCATGAAAATCACCGCCACTGCAGGACTCGCAGACCTCGTTGCTATGGTGACAAAAAAAGCCTTGTTTCGCTGCAGCTGATGCTGAACATTTCAGTCCAGTCGTTATTGTGCCGAAATGCGTGCATGCACACCAGACCTCTTGTTCAGATAGCGTTGGATTGTTGCTGCAGTTCTGATCTACGACTTTGATGTTTGCATGAAACGACCGGCATCCAACAGCTGCGTTATTGACGAGGAAGCTGGCTTATTGTTTTGTTGTTGTGTTGACCTCTTTCATTGCAGGCCCTGAATAGCACCAGGATGTGCTAGTCTGTGTTCTCTCTATCCGCTGTGTTTCTGTGGTCTGCGCTCTCCGGCTGTGTGGTCCCGGGACCTGCTTTATGGGCTGACAGCAGTGGCTCTTACACAACCAGAGATCTGGAAATAATCCTCCTGTCTTAAAGAGCTCATTTAGTCTGGATAGTCTTTCAGCGATGGCACAGTGTGTGAGTGTGCATGTGTGTGTGTGTGTGTGTTTGTGCATGTGTGTATGTGTGTCTGTGTGTGAACATGTGTGTACGCGCTTTTGTGGGGTGTTGGAAGTCTCATCTGTGCCTACCTATAAACAAAGTTTGGAGGGAAGAGTCCACATTTACAAACACTAGCAGACACAGTGCTAATATCAGATGACAAGATTGATGCTCTGTGGTTAATATGGAAACCCATCGCCCCCTGCTGGCATAAACAAATAATAAACTTTGCAATTCGGATGTGTCAGGATCGTCCCTGAAGATCTAACGTAGTATGTTTGCCGCAGCACCAAAAAAAAAAAAAACATGATGATTTTTTTAGTGCGCTTGTTGTAAAATCGCAATTAAAGGGAACATCACTCCTGTGAGATGTTTCATGTTTATATTCTAACATCAGAGACGTGTTGAGCCTCTGTTTCATCGCTAAATACATGATTTATCAGAGCGACAGCTTGTTGCCATGGTGTCAGCAACTGCTATCATAATAATAAACAACAGACAATAAACCCATGTTTTCCTTTTTGGGCCTAAGCGTTACTACAGATTTAATGTACAGCTGGGCTAAGATGACAGCATCCTCAGTGGGCTAGTTTTAATAACGTCGCAGCTTAACCACTACAGAGGCAGGCGAAGACGTCATGCTGTCAGCGTGGGAACAAGACGATGGCCATGCCAGTAACTGCTGAGCGAGGAAAGATACAGGTTTCTTTTTCCCAGTTTGAGGCCTTGAGGCAGAAAAAAAGTAGAAGTGGGGACAGCATCGTCAATTGGAGCAGGAGAAGGAAGCTATGATATATAGATTGCAAAGAGGGAAACACCCTGAGTGCAGCGCTGAGGCATTTAGAACACATTTAAAGCACATTTCTGTACAGTGACGGATCAAGGATTTGTCTAAGTCAGGGGCCGTGAAGGGGCCAATTATATGTCCATACACTGTTCCTGTTTCAATGAGATGCACAAGTAATTTAATTGTTTACTTTTGGCTCTATTCCTTTGAGCAAAGCCACACATCATTGAATATGTTTTAAAAAGTCGTATTTATAGATTTGTTAGTAAGTGACTTTTATTTTTGTAAGACCATTGAAATAACAGGGGCACCTCAGGGGCCAATCAGATTTCAGTGGGAGCCAGTGCCCCGCTGCCCCCCCCCCCCCACTGGCTCCGCCTCTGTAGCACTCCCAATTTGGGTTCTCATCTTTTGACATAGTGACACTGCTTTTCTTATACAGATAGAAGAGGTGGTACATTAAATTAAAAAAGACACTGAGATAATTAGGAAACCATCACCAGGCTTATATTTTCTCACTTATCACTAGAAAAGACAAGAGGAATCCTAAACACAGAAAGTGGCACAGGAGTGGTGGAGGGGACATTTTACTTAAGTAATAGTACAAACAAATAGACAAACATGGACTCAAGTAAAAGTACCACATTACCTTTACTACTTGAGCAAAAAAGTAAGTACTTGCTTTTACACATACTTAAAGTAAAAGTACTGGCAGAGTGTAACCTGTCCCCGAACGGTCTATCACATCATGATGCTGCAGATGATGAAAACAGTGTCATTGTCATATTAGGAATGGCTGAGTCTCAGAAAGCGACATCTTCTGAATCCACATGTGTGACCGTGCCATAATGCTGCTGCTGGAGGCGGGGTCTAATGTTACCTCTCTGATCGGGTCATTGAACCAATTCCCCTCTTGTAATGATTTATTGAAAACTAACTACATGCCACGTAACGCATTGTAAAAATGTAGGAGTAAACAGCACAGATATTTGCTTGTACACCTATTGGAGTAAAAGTGAAATGTACCTGAAAATCAGTGTGTAAGATTCAGGTGAAAGGGATCTATTGGTAGAAACTGAATATAAAATAATCCTAGTGATCTTATCACTTGTGTGTTTCATCTAAATTGTACAAATTGTTGTTTTCTTGACCCTAGAATGGGCCTTTTATATTTAAATACTTAATATTTACAAATGTACTTAAGTACAGTAACGACGAAAATGTACACTGTTACATCCCATCATTGCAAAACACAACTATAATGCTCGAGTAAGGCCGTGATCTCCTGGTCGACAAATTGAGCCATCAAAAAAAGGCCGTGAAATAAACAGAGTCATTCTTTCCTGCTCTGGCAGAGTCGTGCTTCCAGACAATATTTACATGCGAGTGGTGGAGCGGCCCATTCATCCCTCAGCCTCTGGCCAGGTTCTTGTGGATAGGAGGCACTGTGTTTACCAAACTCTCTTGAGTGTCAATTGACTCTACACACACTTAAACAATCTCTCCTTCAGAATGGGAAACAGATTCTCACACTGGCATCTCTTTGCATCGGCGGGCGATACCGTAACAGTGTGTGTGTGTGTTAGCGTGGAACAGTAACCTGGCTTTGTTTTGCAGTGTATTGGTGGGGCCTGTGGACTCAGCAGGTGCTCTAATTACCGGCTCTCTGTGCCCCATCTACCCCCGAAAGGGGAACAGCCTCCGAGCCGCCGTCGACTTTGATGTGGCCCAGATCCACCGCATATGTGGGACATGAGCTCACTTAACGAACGCAGACGCTCTGCAAATGAACAGCCGCAGCGTGGTGCTGCCATTTGATATTGGTATTTTCAGTAGGTGGTAAGACAGAGAGGGAAAGTAGCGGGAGGAGAAGAGAGCCAGAGATGGCGGAGGGAAGAGAAGGAACTAAATAAGAAAAAAAAAAGTTGGCATCTAAACCTTTTCCTCTCCCCCTTTTTTTTTTTTTTTTTTTTGTGAAGCTGCCAGTTCTAACCAGTCGGATGTTTTATCTCGGCCCACAGTGTGCCCGGACGGCTTTTACGGTCTTGACTGTGGCCAGATGTGCGAGTGCAGGAACGGTGCCCGCTGCCACCACATCACAGGAGCCTGCCTATGCACCGCCGGCTGGGCAGGACCACACTGCATTCTGGGTAATGGAAGCCACATCATTAAAACGGGGTGTGAGGGAGGCCCTCGCTGCAGCCCATCACGACATCCTCTCCTTAAACACGACTAAGATGTGTTTGTGAACAATTATCTCTATAATGAGACATTGCCGATGACTTTTTTAGGGATGGGTAAGGGCGGATAGAGGAGAAAGGAGGGGGGACGAGAGTGCCCTCCGGCATACAAGGTTTAATTGAGGTCTATTCTGGATAAATGCGCCCACGTGTTTATAGTGATCAACATTATAGTAGAGGAAGAACGCGACTTTTAGCGGCGAACCAATCGCCGTTCTCATACTGAAGTTTCTTGAGGATTTCAAGCCGTTGTTTTAATGAATCCAGTGAAATGCCCACTAAACTTCTTAGCCTGTCATTCTGCAGTCTTATTCAAGACTTTTCCTCTCGCCACAGTAATTTTGTGGTCCTAACTACACCAGAGCCAGAGTCAGCACAAAGCTAAGAGCATGACTTAATGATGCATCTCTGTCATTAGCGAATTTTCCTCTTCCTTAGATTCCGAATATCACTGTGGACTTTGATCATCAGTACGTTTACAATATGGGTGCTGAAAACCCTCACGCCCCTTGTACGTTTTCAGTGCATGTAGCTGCAGCTCATTTGAAGGTTTTCATGTGTGTGTGTGTGTGTGTGTGTGTGTGTGTGTGTGTGTGTGTGGGGGGGGGGTAGAATGCCCGGGGGGTCACTTTGGAGAGCAGTGCAGTCAGACCTGTGAGTGTCAGAACGGAGCCAGGTGTGACCACGTCACCGGGCGATGCAGCTGCACAGCCGGGTGGACCGGCGGGAGCTGCCAACTTTGTGAGTAGCTCATCGCTCAGTCTCACAGAATGATATATCACATACATATATGACTTACCCACAGAATGACGATGAATGAAGCTGTCAAATATAGTTTATATTTAAAGTTTTAAATGATTTTACTGGTGGAATTTCATCTTAGTCATTTTGCATCAAAATTAACCCTTTTGGTTTATATGAATTTATATGCAAATCAGGAGATCATTTTAATTTGTTTATTGGCAAATGATAGTGAACATTAGGTCTGTATCAGTTTTTCTGTGACATTATTATGAAGAGGTGATGCAGTGTTGACTCTTTAAAACAACCTGTTTCTTAACTGCATCGCTGACACTGTTCAAACTAGACTCAGTAGAGCACAGTACCTCCATCAAGGCCCAACAGTTGCCTTCAATTCAGTCAGGCTGCATCAAATCTCACACACTGAGGGACATAAATTACCTGCTTTGTTTTCATTACGATACATGAATTATTCCCTGGGAAATCCGTGAAAAGGTCAGACAATGCCCTCTCTAGTAATATTAAATTGAAAAAATATATATTCTTGATCCGCACCAACATTTTTGGGGTTTTTCTTTTGGTTGTTCTGCACCTCTCGATATATAATTTCATGGATGCTAACATGATAATTGATTTTCATACTGTTCAAAAGTACATGACTGAAAGAAAACAGCTGCAAATCAAAAAGCATCTGAACAAAAGCTAAATTAAAATCTGAACTCAAAGAATTGGTACATGAAAATATAAAAACAGATGTTATTGCACACACCACTGTATAGTCCTTAAAACGCACTACCTCATCACAAGTTCAGAAGTCAGCTCGTCCATGTGAATCCACCTCCCTCATTTGAAAACATGTTTTAATTGCAGGGCTGCTTCTTCTCAAGTTAACTTTAATATCCAATGTAGGCCCCTGTCTCTAGAATAGCTAAACACACAGACTGGTTAAAAAAAAAAATCAACCTTCACTGTTGAGATCTGCTCCTCTTCATGATATAATTTGAATATTTCCTGTATATTTTATTCACAGTAGGAATTCACAACAAATAATGTCAGCAAACAGATGTTCCCCTTGTTTTTTGTTTATTTGTCTATTTCTGTGTATGTACATTGAGAGCAACGGAAAAAACAGAGTCAAATTCCTTGTATGTGTTTGTATACATGGCCAATAAAACTGATTCTGATGTAAAACATGGGCCTTAGAATCTAAGATAGTGAGATGGATAGTATATAGTTCTCATTATTAATATTTGCTAGAATCATCAATTATTTTTGTTATATTCATTTCTCTACTCTAAATGTGCTTTCTTTTATCTCTTCAATATTTGTTCATTTCAGATTTCATTCATTAACTGTCTGTGTGTGTGTGTGTGTGTGTGTGTGTGTGTGTGTGTGTGCGTGTGTGTGTGTGTGTGTGTGTGTGTGTGTGTGTGTATGCGTGTGTGTGTGTGTGTGTGTGTGTGTGTGTGTGTGTGTGTGTGTGTGTTTCAGCCTGTCCTGCAGGACAATATGGGGAACTCTGCTCTGGCCAGTGTCTGTGTCAAAACGGGGGCCCTTGTGACAGCGTGACAGGCCAGTGCTCCTGCCCACCCGGCTGGACTGGAGACGCTTGTGAGTTAGGTGAGTCCTTCTCCCAATTTGTCCTTAAGCTAAACTTTCAGGGTCATGGGGAAAGACAGAGCCAATCACAGCTGACTTTAGGTGAGAGGAGCTTTACGCCAGACAACTATTCACACTCACATCCAGATAACTTCGAGTCTTGTGCATGTCTTTGGACTGGGGGAGAAAACAGGAGGAAGCCCTAGTGGACATGAGGAGAAATGTCTAATTCCCTACAGAAAAAATGTTCCCAGGCAGCCCATAGGTTTGAACCCACTGAGAACTGGTAGACCCTTCACCACCATGCTGCCCATTCCAAACTCCTCTTCAGCAAACATTTTTACATTGTTGAAAAGCTGTTTTGAGTTTGTGCCATAGAATCATTTCTTAAGTTTAACTTCCATCTGAGGGTTCCTTCTCTTCTCTCCTAGAGTGTGAGGAAGGACATTATGGAGCGAACTGCATCCAGGTCTGTGGTTGTACAAACAGAGGGAGGTGTGACAAGATCACTGGAAAGTGTGTGTGTCAGCCCGGTTGGACAGGAGAGCTGTGTCAGTCAGGTGACTTCCAGAGCTTTACATCAGCACTGTCATATAACAGCATATTCGTTTTCATTTCTCAGTTTTATGCCTCCGTGCTGGTGGGAGCCAGAGGCCGGAGGCATTATGTTTTCAGGTCCATTTGTCCGTCCATTCCATTCCCATTGTGAACACCATATCTCAAGACTGACTTCAAATCTGGTTCAAACATTCACATGGACTCATAGATGAAAGCAATTGACTTGTTTTCGAAGGTCCTTGTGATCGTAATATACAGGGAACACACATATTTCATTACATCTGGCATAAACATTTACTTGACTCAAAGATGATGTGATCAAAGGTCAAAGGTCAATCGTGACCTCATAGGAATCTGAATTTATATTTATATCGACTGAATCTATCGGTATAGTATTAGTACATAGTATTATCCAATCTGTTTTTCACCTATCCCATTAAGAGATGGATATATAGCTTAAATGCCTCCAATAGTTTCCATCTTGTGTCTGTATAACCTTGAAGAAGCAAAACATTTCTCTCACCTTTCACCTTTGCTGCATTTCTGTGCAGAAACAACAAAACCTAAGAGAAGGTTTACTTTCTCCTGAATTTATCAAACTTGTTGTTGCTGTGTCAAAACTTTTTGTGCATTTAGTCCTAATGAGCACAAACCCTCTTTTCTGCCATGTTCAAAACCTTTGTTTTCTGGTTCTAATGTTTCCTGCTGTACGTCAATGCTCGTGTGTTTCGTCTGAAGCCTGTTCAGAGGGATTCTTTGGAGAGGCCTGCGAGCAACGGTGCGACTGCGTCCACGGTACGAGTTGCCACCATGTGACGGGCCGCTGTGAGTGCGAGCCAGGCTGGAGAGGAGCCAGGTGTGACAAACGTGAGTGTGTGTGTGGGACTGAGGAAATTGCAATTGAATGAAGCTTACAATGGAGCAGCTTTAAACAAGGGGGAAACTGACTGTGTGCCCCGCATTTGTTTGACTCCCCTCAGCCTGCCTGCCGGGGTCCTACGGTGCTTCCTGTGCCCGGCGGTGTCAGTGCCCGGCTGGGGTGTCCTGTCACCATGAGACTGGGAGTTGTGGCTGCCCGGCTGGACTCACAGGGACCGGCTGTGAGAAAAGTGAGAATAAAACATCCATCGTAAAACAAAACTTGAATACCTCCAGCAAGGTTCTGCATTCATTCAAGAAAACTACTGGACGGGATTATCATGAAACTTTGTGGAAGAATGCGATATGGTTCAGGAAAGAACCCATACAATTTTAGCTGCAATGGTTTAACTAGATAGGTGAGATAGGAATAAAAAACAGGCGTGTTTAAGGGACTGATATTTATAAATGGGAGCAATATGGTGCAGATCCAATTACATATTCTCGTGAATTCAAATGTGGCCTTTAGGTCTGAGCTCTCTGAGAGAGTTACACAAATATTAGATTTTTTCCCTCTGATTTAGTTTGTATTTTAATGGTAAGGTGAGTAGCAGCTTCTCGAAGGCATCTTAAATACTTGCAGTGAAAATTGTGTATCTCGGGTCTTTTATGTGTTAGTGTTCACGGAGAAAGCCCTGACACATGGCTAATATCACTGTCATGCATATAAAACCATTTGGCCGACATCCGTTCCCTTTTGATAGAACCCCCCCCCCCCACAATGCAACACTTCCATCAGGAAGAAAAGGCATCATGGGATGGAAGCGATCACCAAGAATCCTTCTGTTACTACTAATTAAAATTTCCTTTTTTCCACCGTGTCCTCAAGGGGAAAATTACCATTTATTACATTCCAGGAAATGTATTCTACACACAGCACTAAAGCCTCACTGTCACAGGACTTTATGCTAATGTTTCATTATTTAGACTATACCCTTTAGAACTGTATACGAGCGCCTTCACTATACTCAGCCCCTCACCACTCCGTCTACACCGCCACCTCCCCTCCGCCTCAGCTCCCTTCCTCTCCTCACACACTCCCCAGACATCTGATAAATGTTACACACCGGTTGCCAAGTAAAACAGAAGGCATTGTTTTTGTCTCCTCCGCGGCGGATAAGGGCTTTTGGAAGGCAGACATGCATAATGACAGCGCCGTAATTGCCTCTTTAGTCTGGAGTCCTTTCTTATCTGTCCCCCGCGCTGCCTGCCACTGTCTGATTGAGTAGCCGAGTGCTGCGGTCTCACCCGAAAACATGTTCGGTTCACAGATTCATCTTGTTCGCTATGACCGAGTGTCTGCGGACCCCATTCATTATTGTGATGAGCGTATATATACGCATGTATGGAGAAAAAAAGTGTGTGAAAGAATGTCCCTGTGCGTCCATCTGGGTCCGGGCACCAGGGAAAGTGTTTTTTTTTGTTTTGTTACCAGTCAGTATTGACGGTCCCCAGTGTGTTCACACAGGAATCTGAAGAAGGAAAGTGAAGTGGAATTTGTATTTGTTCCCACTAACTACTGAAAGTCCTGTCAACTGTCATGATTAAAACCATGCGCTGTAATGGCAATGATGTGCATTATACGAATTTTGGATCCTTTTGAAGTTCTTCTACCTAACACCTAGAGTTTGTGATATGTTTCTGACTGTGTTCTCTCAGCGTGTCCTGCTGGCATGTTCGGGCAGATGTGCAGTCAGCTGTGCCAGTGTTCAGGTGATCAGGAGCAGTGCCATCCTGTGACGGGCAAATGTAGCTGCTTACCTGGGTACAAGGGGGCAAACTGTGGGCTACGTAAGTATACCGATTGATATTGGGCTTGTGCTTATCATCAACTGTATAGAATGATGGATGACGCATCTGACTCTTTAGTTTGGTCCATGTCCCATCCACTAACATGGAGGGTTTTTTTTCTTTAATTAAACGGGGAGTCTGGAGGAAAATGTGGGCGCATTGACCCAATTCGTAGATTGGCATTGAACTAAATATTTACAGTGTAATTCTTACCTTCAAAACTTTTGTTCATCTGCAATTATTTTAAGATGTTACAGTTTTAACCAATTCAAATTGTCAACAAATCAAAACTGGCTGTTCTGCAAACTCGGCACGATAGTAAAACTGGATCAGATACAAAACGACACAACAGTTACCTTCCGTCATCTTTGTCCCTCCTGTCATCACGGTTCGTGTTCAGGATGTCAAGCAGGAACGTTTGGGCTGAACTGTAAATCCAGATGCAGCTGCGCCAACGGCGGTCGCTGTGACTTCAGGACTGGAACTTGCTACTGTCCTCCGGGCTTCATTGGAGCCGACTGCAGCTCAAGTAAGTTAGGAATCCTGGCACCTGTTGGTTCTCCACTGCACCAGCTTTATGATTCGTGCTTGGAGTCATTGTTTTAGGGATGATCATCATCACAGTATCTTTACCGCACTGGAGAATTCTGATCAACCACGGCCGAGGTGAATCCGCAAGGCCTATGACATCTCCTTAACTTGTTGATTTGTAGTTTTGCATGAATTAAAGCGGGATCTTCTCTGCAGGTTGTGTGAATGGGTACTATGGGAAGGACTGTGCTAAGCCGTGCTCCTGTGGGGAAGGAGGGCAGTGCCACCCGGTAACAGGGAGGTGTATCTGTGCCTCGGGCAGGATGGGACAGTCCTGCCAACAAGGTGACTTTAAAACAGAGAACATACTCATAAACATAGTCCTTATGTATATGACAATACAAAAGTTAACTTCATGTGTATTATTCCACTGTGAATTATTTTATTACAATTTCACGCGAGAAGAATTTCGGAGGCAATGTTTTTGCAGAAAAGATAAGGATTAGCCAATGAGTAAAAGAGAAGTATTAAGTATATTACTTTTTTATTATAGAGTTAAGGAGTATCATGCAGTAAACACGAGATGATATCGAACATTGTTTTTATGTTTTCTTACCATTCTCATGAGAATAAAAAGAGTAACCAGTGCAGCTGACATTAGTAAGAACCATTGGCCCTAATGACTTCTTCAGAAATAGACGACTTAACTAGAAACTGAGAAACCACCGCACAGATTCGGGCGTATTTTTCAACATCTCTCTCACTGTATATTTACATAATAAATTCTCCATTTCCTCAGTGCGAGGCCTCAGATGATCACAGGGATTCTTTTTCGCGGGAAACAGAGGCAGAGTTTCTCTTAATCTCTCCCTTTATCAGCAACTCAGCTGGATTGCGAGAGGGGCTTTCCAGCACTGCTTGTCACCAAATGTTCTCTTCTTTCTCCTCCTGCATTCACTCGGACATACCACCTCTTAAGTTGCTCTTGTTGAATGTTTACAGAAACTTATAAGTAGCTTGTTCTCTGTCTTCCGTGTCGATGGATCTGGCAAGGAAGCAAATAAATAAACAGGGAAATCAAAGACGGCCTGCTTATTGTGTTCCTGATCTAAATTACCCAGAGAAACATGATGATTCTTTTATATCAGCGCCAAATTAGACTACTTCGCCATCTCTTTAATGAACTATTGCTTAAATAAACATCAATGTGGTTTGTGCAATTTTTGTCTGTTTGTGTGTGTAAAAGAAGAACATGCAAAAGGGCCTGAAGTTTCAGAGTGTTTCCTGACTGTTTCTTCAGCATGTCCCAGAGGGCGCTATGGCTCACAGTGCAGAAATACATGCAGCTGTCAGAACGGGGGTCTGTGTGACCCTGTCGCTGGGTCCTGCAGGTGTGGACTGGGCTGGACTGGACCGCGCTGTGACGCAGGTACAACAGAACACATCAGAACGAAACAAAATCCTATTGTGCTCATGGGAAAATCGAAAAAACTTCAAAACAAAAAATAAACCTGGGTCACTTTTCAGATTTTTCCGTTATTTCCATTGAAAATCTTGTTTTGTTATATTGTTCCTGTTACTATGGGCCAGTCCTGCCTTTGTTTTACTTAAATTATGCAAACAGATCAACAGACCCTTTTTTTTTAGAGCTAATAAATAATAATTGCCATTATCTTTATACCCACCTTTGATTTTAGTGGTATTAACAAATGTTGCCATTTATGACCAATCATGTTGTTTATGATCACTGTTTCTTCATAAGTGCCTCTAATGCAGTCCAGATCGTGTGTGTGTGTGTGTGTGTGTCTGTGTGTGTGTGTTCAGCCTGTTCACAGGGAAAATATGGTTTTGACTGTGCACAGGACTGTCCATGTTCCAACAATGGGACGTGCGACCATTTTACTGGCACCTGTAGCTGCACTGCCGGATACTACGGCCACTCCTGTCAACACAGTACGTAAACCTTAGCTAATAATTCATCACATCTTCTGGCCTCACATACACTTGATTTTTCTGTTTTTGTGAAATGTTTGATAGTCTATTAATGAAATACAACAGGATTTTTTTGCCATTTTGAACCATACACTGTTTTTCTGTTTCTCCCAGGATGCCCTTCAGGGTTTTTCGGAGTGAACTGTGCCCAAACGTGTGACTGTAAAGTGGGTCAGTCATGTGACCACGTAACAGGCCAATGTGCATGTCCACCAGGCTACTATGGGTCACAATGCCAAAGACGTGAGTCGATATGAACATCCAGAAAAACACAACATCACATTTTAGCATATGCAATAGGCTGATGATTAAAAAGAATGAATTTGATTTTGTGAAACGGTAACTTTTAAGTAACAGATGCCATAATAGATGTCTTAATGATAATGAAGGAAATTCAAGAACTAGGTCAGTGTCCCAGAATAATTTATATCTGCTAATATTAAGAAATAACTAAAACTTTGTCATATGCGTTCTATGACTACAGCCTACAGAGACGTTACAGGCTATGCATGCAGCCAAAACTAAAGAACTACCTTAAAGTATTTAAAGTATATTTAAGTACACAATATTTGAACATATTTAAACCTGATGAAGACACATAGATCAGATTTCCAATATTTGATGTTTTTGAGATACTTACACTCCAGCAACATCATGAAAGCAGAAACCCTGTCATGCTCACAATCACAGGCCGGCACTCATTAACAAGCAGCCATTTGGATGCTGCAGTTGTACATGTGCAGATATGAGCATGAATGAATAAGAGATTCCAGAGAAGTAAAGCTGTGTGTGTGTGTGCAGGCAGACAGACAGGTTGGTAGGTGGGCAGGCAGGCTGGTTATTTGATGAGAGACAGGTGTTTCCTGCTTAATGCGTTCCTGTTACATCCCTGTGCCCTCCCGCCTGCTCGCTGGGCTCTCAGCCGCGGTGTGAGCGCCTAAATGGCCACTTCAGTCCCAGCAGGAGATATGGCTGAGCATTACAGAGCAGCTGTAAGGCAGCCAGAGACAGAGCTGACTCTGTGTGCGTGTGTCTGTCTGAGGAAATGTGAACGCAACTTTTATTTTATCACTAAATGCTCTTACGAATGTGAGGAAATCTGTTTTTTATGTGTGTCTGTTTTTGCTCGACTATTTATTTTTATGTGATCGTGCAGTCACACGTGTGTGGTCTTGTATTTTCACCTCTAATTGTCCATAAGTATAGAAAAGTGATGGTTTATTATTGCTCATCACATTTTAAAGGTCTAAATGTAACTTTCTTGGAAAAAAGACGTTTGTCCAGTCAGTTAATGAATCCTTCTACAACACAATGACATCACTCAGGATTATAGAAAGTTAGTAACACGTTAGGTACAGGTAGTTGCGGTTGCTGGTTGCCATTTTATTTGTCAACACTACACTATTCTCTTGGTTGGGGAATTTCAACACACTTATTGCGCACACAAAAAAATCCAAGAGCAGGAAAGAAATCTGAGAGCAGACGTTTGACGAGTCAGTGTGAGCGCAAGATGAGCTGAGGCTGCTAAAGCATGATTGACTGGAAAGACATCTCGTGAGAAGAGATGCCTGAATACAAACAGGATCCATATTTTCTTATCCAGATTACAACTGATAAGTGTCACAAAATAATCAAATTAGCGTACATCAATATTGGCATTATTGATCTTACATTGTACAGAGGGAAGAATCATCGTACATCTGGCAACCCTGGCATTTCTCTTCTTTAGGCTGTGAAGCCGGCAGCTTTGGACTGAGCTGTGCAGAGTCATGCAACTGTGCTGGTGAGGCCCCATGTGACCCAGCGACAGGAAGGTGTCTCTGTCCCCCAGGAAGGACAGGAGGGAGATGTGAAAAAGGTAGACGTCACCATAAGGGAGCACTTCTGTTAACAAGTAGATGTTAGAATTAAACGATCAGACATTTAGAAAATGCACTTTAATACCACTTTACCACTGTGTGTGTCTGTTGTGTTTATTCAACCTCTCCCTCCTTTGCGCTCTCTCAGAATGTGGTGGGGATCATTTTGGCCCTGACTGCTCCCTGCCGTGCAAGTGCTCCCACAGGGCACGCTGTGATGGGCTGACTGGCCGATGTCTGTGTCCGCTCACCTGGCTGGGCCCCACATGTAGTGAAGGTACTGCTCGGCTCCTGTTGCCATTCACACACACACACACACACGCACACGCACACACACGCAGGGTCACAGGCTGTAAAGCTGAACCAGCTTTAGTGAAATACTATGTCATGAAGTGTGAGAGGCTGAGCCCCATCACTCTGTGTGTCACCCTGTCTCCCTCAATCGCCGCTCCTGTCTCCTGACAGTTATTTTAATCTGCACCCAGCGTGGCGCCCGGCTCAAGGCTGTCTTCGTTTCACCTCCTCAAAGCCGAGCACACGGGAGACTACGCACCAGTTACTTCTCCTCCACAAACCCCAGAACATTTGCTTTTGATTTTCAAATAGTGCTGATGTCTTCTGGCCTTTTTTTTTCGTCTTTCAGCACTGCAGCACCAAACCTCAGGACTGCTGAACGTCTCCATGTCCCAAAGAAAGAGAAGAGCGGGCAGCAGAATCACATAACCCATAGCAGAAGGTGCAAACTCCTGACTGGACAATCACAGACAGGACTTGGCTTGTGCGAAGCGTTTACGGAGCCTGTCTCTGTAAAGGTGATGTTTTTTTGTTTTTTGTGAAACAGCTGTCAGAAAGTGACGCTACATCATACTCACGCTGCACCGCACTCATCACCGAGCACGGCGCTCAAGCCAATCCACCAGTGAACCTGACATGTGAAGGGCCCTCGGAGGACCAGGAACTCCACACTGACCCCAAACTGTGTAAGATTATAGTCCAGGGTTACACAGACTCCTTAGCAATACACACTAATACCTGCATCACATCTGCTGAATGAAAGCGTTTAAGTGACTTTCTCCAGTTTGACGTTTAATGAGTTGTTAAGAGTTCAGTATCTTTCTTCGGGCCGTTTGGACGAGACACGTGACTGAATCTGAGACTTTCTTGTAACCAGAGAGACTTTACATCCCCTACAACTCTGCTCATAAAAAAAACTTGGTGGTTAGTATAGCAGAATGCCGAGCATATTTTGGGTGAAGATTAACAGCAGCTAAAACGGATTTAGAAATATATGGGTCATGTATATACTTATTCTGAAGAGTAAAACACCAGGATCCGCACATACAGGGACTGCAGGCATGTGAGCTCCAAACATGTGGTCCAATGAATGTTCAAGCAGAGGATTTTGGTTTATGGGAGAAATTATCTCCATACGTATTTTAAGATGTATAAAAATGTTTGAGTAATAATTTATGTCTGATATATTTTTTTCCACAGCAGAGTTCAGTTACCTGGTTACGTGTCTTAAAAGTACAACTACGCTTTCTCCACAATCCCAGAATCTATAAGTGTGCAAAGATGCTTCATTTCAAAAGATTAACTACATACGGAAGATATTTCCTTTTTTACAGAAATGTCCATACTCAGTATATTTGTTCTGCAGTTTCCATATCACACTTCTGTATGTTGCATATTGGAGCATGATTAGCTGAGATTTCTGAGCAGGCCTGGGCAATATGTCCCTTTATTATTTCTTTTAACTTTGAAGACAGATTTTTGCTCCTGATTTGAGGTTGTGATTTTAAACTTCATGAGCAGAGAATCCCAAAAACTTCATAAACAGCAAAACATTTTACAAATCTATGTTGTGTTATACCTCCTCCCAGTTTTTCCACAATGCACAAGCTATATATTGATTTAATGTGAACCTCTGGTTGTATTGCTTTTCATAGAAATCATATTGCGATAATTATTGAAATTGTTTTATCACCCAGACCTGACAAGATCGTACCTGCATGTCTTAAAGTCAGATTGAAAGGTGAGCACAGAGGAACTTTCCCTTTTCCGCAGATTATGAAACTGATCCCTGAAACTGCACATATATTGTTCTGCACAAAGATGATGTGTGCAATAAGTGCAAGGTCAATACGCAGATAAGTAAAGGACGAGTTTAATCGAATCGTACTCAAACAAAATCATTTTTCTTTTAATCAAACATGTCTTTGGACTGTGGGAGGAAACCTGAGTACCTGGATAAAACCCATTAAATACGGAGAGAACATGCAAACACCACATAGAAATACCCCAGTCGAACGAGGATTGAAACTGATAACTTTCTTGCAAACCCCTTTCCACCGTGCCACCCACAATTTGAAATGCTGATATCTGTATTTATGTGAATCCCCAACATGAAACTATTATGTAGTTTGCGTTCATAACGGTGACTCACAAAAAAGTGTCTGTGTGTGTTCCTTGATACAAATATTTGGAGTTTTACACATTCTCCTTGTGATCTTTGTCAAACTGCATCATTTCCTAAAAAAAGTCCCAGCTTTGGCTTCTAGGTTTACAGATTATTCTAAAGAGATTAATTCTAGCTACCTGACACTTTTACAATAATGGATGAACTCTCATCGTAGCTTATTTAATTGTTTGTACACTTACCCACAGATGTCTGCAAAAATATCATCAACGTACATGTAATTCCTTAATTCTGTATATGACATAAACATGCATCATTTACCTGCATTAAGAAAACTTCATTTATTGCCATCGATTGTAGAATTTCTCTGTGTTGTGCAGTGTGCTGGTCGCAAAATATACTGCAGGCAAATCCTGCATGGAGTTGCACTTGTTGCACATGTCTGCTGAATCAGCAGCTGATACCGAGTTTGGGAGTTGTGTAGAAAAGTTGATATGTCAACACTTTTGCTGCAGTTCGTGGACATTTTTGTCCAATATCACTACTGCGATCAACAATTATGTGTGTTTGATTTGAGGGTTAAACTTGTACAAAGACTGTGTGTATTATATCTCAGGTCATTTATCAGAGATAATCGAATGTGCTTATTTTTCTGATGGTGTGCGGTGCTACATTGATCCATTTTGATTGAGTTAATGAATTACGTTTTTACTGTATTATCCTGTTGTCTTTTGGTTTTCTTCCACGATCTTTACAAAGAGCCATGAACCAAATAAATACCAAAACAAAACACTGCGAAATGTTTCTGTTTTTATTGTTGTTTGACCAGTGAGCTGTGAATGCAGCCTTGCATGCTGCTGATTTGTGTGATCCTGTGGTGGGTTGAGAGGGCACAGTGAGGTGCGGAGGTAGAAAACGGGGGAGAGAGGGTCCAGCTGTCACAGAGACCTATGTGATCCTGTGTGAGTGGATGTGTCGGGGGGGTGTTTTTGTGGGTACTATCAGGCATCGCTCATCAGCCCGAGAAGGGTCAAGCATTAAGGCCATCCCTCCCTGACAGTAGTCTAAAGAGGGTGGGGGGGGGGTGAGAGGCACCTGAGTTACACTAGTGGTGTAAGGTGTGTGTGTGTGTGTGTGTGTGTGTGTGTGTGTGTTGTGTGTGTCGTGTCAGAGGAAGAGAGAGTGCTATTCCTCAGACATTTTTCATGTGCGCTGGAGCATTTTGTCTTGCATCGGCTAGAAGTGGCCGTGGTCCGGCAGAGGCAGGCAGGTGCCTGGACCAAACATGCACCCGGTATCCAGCATCCACCGAGGTGAGTGATGGGTGACCAGGTCCGACAGCAAAAGGATGGAGATGGAGCCCTCCACCACCACCACCGCCACCACCCACTCACCGGTGTGGCTGATGGATGGGGGACCGCTCTGGCTCGCCCCGTGTTGTGACAGGCAGCAGATGTTCTCCAATAATGTTTATCGGCCGGGCCTTCATCTTCGGATGACACACACCTGTTTCCAGTCAAACAGGCCCAGAGAGGCCATTCATCCCCGGCGCTCATGGGTGGCCACTGCACTGCCGGATCTGCCCTCCACACATAGTGAAGGGTGCCACGGCAAAGAGCAGTGCCACAAACTAGGAGCGTCCACAATTTTGGGGGGGGGGGTTTATACACTGTTTCAGTATGTCAGGGCTCAAATATTTGCCGTTAATGTTATCAAATATATTTATTCTACTCATAAAACTTAAAACACTGCTGCACAGTTTTCTTTTTATTGAAATCTGAACCAAGGTTCATGTGTCGTCTACATTGTTTACATTTGATCTGGTTAGGTTTGGTTTTATATTTTAATTGAAGACTTTTGTAGGACATATATACATTCTTTCATCATTACCTGTATATATATATACTTGATCTTGACTAATGTTTTTGAATTGTACTGTGAAGTGTAATATCATTATGGTTTTCCATAGCGCCAAATGAACTTCCTCTGTGTTCAACCATTATACTGTTGGATTTGAAAGACAACAAGCAATCCCCCGAGTCGTATCCACTTCTTTTTCTTCTTTGATTATTTAATGTTGTCTCAACGTTTTCACACTGCAAATGTAACAAACCATGGTTCAGTTTGATTCTGACGGAGACCACCTCTTTTGGTCGGGCTAAATTATAGCACGTTGATTCAAGCCATGGTTTGGTTTGGACCAAACTGAAGAGTCAGAGGGTTCAGACCAAACAAGGAAGGTGTGAAAGCGCCCTCAGATGCTCGAATAAACAAAACCCTCATTCAGGCATAATTCATTTCATCGGCTCATTTAAATGACCTCTAAGCTCCATTTGTTTTATTACAATTGGACACAAAAAAGTTTGTGCTTAAACGTTTTTGCAGTGAAAATGTCCTACTGTTGTCCTGTCTGCATGCTGGCTTATCAGGAGTGAGTAAGAGAGAGAGAGGGGGGCAGGAAACTGGCGATGAAATAGCCCGTAAAAGGTAAGATTGCATCACGGGTACTTTTTTCGCTGTAATTATGCATACGCCACTCTTTGCAAAGGAGATTCTATCGCTTCACCGCCGTGGCTTCACTTCACGTCCCAGAGATAATTTCTGCCCCTCTGTGTTGAACCAGATCTCCCAGAAGGCCGCGGCGTTTTGAACTCGGGCTGACAAAGCTGTCGGCTCAGATAAAGGAATGAGGGGGGAAATAATTTCAACCCGTCCTGCACCATTTGTTTGGCTGTTGCCTAGAAAAATAAATGTTGAATGTCGAGGCTGCAAAAAAAAAAAAAGATTTGTATCGTTGAACTCTCCCACACTCTGCAATCTGAAGGTATCTTTGGTTTTAGATGTGTAAGCTTTTTTTGAATAAGTGTGTCTTTGAGCAGATTGACATCTTGCAACTTTTTGTAAAGTACAATTTTCATGTTTATTCAAATGATGAAGTGTTAATCTTCTTCTAAATGTGAAGTTGTAAGTAGGTGTACATTGCTGTTTCCACCACTGGATGGTGCTCATAATGGAAAACAGAGTGAAACTGTGAGGATCCAGTGGGATAATTACACAGGCTTATGTTAAAGGTACATAGATTTCCCAGTGTCTGATAATGAGACCTATATTTATAGGTTACAGTGTCACAACCCGACACTGCTACACCCACCCCCTCTAACATGGAGCTAAAGGCCTGATTAGCTGCTTTCTAATCTATACTCCATGAGCAAAGAATGAGATGACTTCAAATGTTTCTGCCACCACGCCTGTCCTGATTAGACTCTTCATATTAAAACCATGTGTACGGCTGCTCGGCTCTGTCCCGGTCTGTTCCCTGGGACTGAGACTGGAGTGTCCATCAATAACTCTAATGAGCTGTAGCCTGCAGGGGGAAAAGCAAACAGTGTAATGAGACCGCAAAAACCTTTAGCTCTGCTGCTTTCTAGGAGAGAAGGCAGGCGTGGAGGAAAGACAAGAGGAAGAAGAAAAAGAAGAAGAAGAGAGAGTCTGAATGGCTGCGCACACACACACACACACACACACACACACACACACACACACACACACACACACACGTATCTCCATGACTTCAGAGGACATTACATCGACTTACATTGAATTGCTGGAGACAACCCTAAACCTGACCCTAACCTCAAAATGTTTCTTCCCCTTAAAATTGTAATGATATACATTATCATTATTTTGATAGATATATATTTTTAAAACTATGACTCATAAATGTTTATGTTAACATTCCTCAATTTCATTAGACTCTATTGACTCTGGAAAGAAATCATGGAGGCCTGGAGCAATTATAATAAGCACTGCCCCATCCGGCTGTCGTGGGATCTTAATTAACCGACTATGGCCTGAATAAGTAACATTTTAAGTGTCTTTAACACATTAAGTCCCCCTGTGCCCAAGCCACTCAGAGCACTCATTTGGGGCGCTACGTCTAGACGCAACCCTAACCCTAACCTAAAATCAACCCAACTCAACCTTAAGCCATGTCTTCACCTTTAAATTTCTTTGATTTACATTATGGAAATTAGCTTTTCGGTCCCCATAAAAATGACAAATCCCTGTAATGTGAGTAATATACATGAGTAATACCTTGGCCATCCATTATTACGACTTATTATTAGGGCATCGACTGCCATTGTAGACAGACAAGGCTTTGGTCCCCATGAGGTCTACTGGTCCTGACAATTTCAATGATTATGCTGGAAGAGGTAATAATAATGAGGGTGCGCACACACATGCAGACAGAGGAGGTGCTGCCATTATTGTAAACACAACAAAACCTGATGTTATGATTTGTGGAATATCCCCACCCAAAAACACACACACACACACACACACACACACACACACACACACACACACACACAGAGCAACACACTTCCCACTTAAGCCAGCTGTTTGCAAGTACCCCTCCATACCAACCCCCTCCACCTCCCTCCTTGAAAGCCATACACTCCCACACCCATCCATGCCTCCCTCTCCGAAAATGTTTCCCCTGGCGTCTGAGTCAGCACGGGTGCCAAGTCAATCTGTGTGAGAGCTGCCAGCTGTGATAGCTCCCCCTCTCTGGGGGCTTGATGTATGTTCGAGCGAGGGGAGCGGGGCAGTTACATGCCACACAGGGCCGGCTGCGTGGACGAGTGGCAGAGGGAAGGAAGGGAGGGTTGTGGTGAGGACAGAGAGAAGGAGGGGAGGAAAGAAGAAAAAAAGAAAAATGGACAGTGGCTGAACAGGAGCTGTAATGAGGCCTGATGGATTCTGAGGCTGTGCCAGCTGCACCATTAGCTGAGTGGCTCCAAGGCCCACCGAGTGCTGCCCACAGTGTGCCCACCCGACCACGTACACACACACACACACACACACACACACACACACACACACACACACACACGGTGGGGACATGGCAGCTTGGGGATCCAGCACCTCCTCACACACTCGGCCCTGCCAGCCACACTTCAATACACACTGAGGCCCTTTATGAGACGCTGTGGGTTAATGACGGCAATAACTCGTCCCAACGTGTTGATTAAGTGTGAGAGGATACATGGGTGACATTGGCATGCGCTAATCAACGCTGATCAAACCGACGCATGCACAGCAGTAAAAACGCTAAGCTGCCAAACTCACTCGGGCGCCCTCCTCGCACCACTTCACTGCCCACACACAATGGCATTATACACACTGCTGTCTATTCATAATATTTTGGTGTTCTTTCCAGAGCCAGTGCCTTTGGACTTTTTGTCTGGGGGAAGTTCTTTATGTAGGTGATGTAATTACATGGGCAATTTGAACTGCAGCGGGGGTACAGTGGTCAGCGAGGGGTAGTGGCAACAGTCCCGCCGCCAAGTTGGTTCCCAGATGTAGTCGAGGTATAATCCCTGTTTGTTAAAAGCTCGTTGAACAGTTGAAATTTTTGACAGTTTTATTACAACTGCAAAATGATGCATAATTTTTTCTCTGGATAATCGCTCTGCACCAACGCAAGGTGATTAAAATGTTTCTTCCAGTTACAGATAATTTAACTTACAGTTGAACCATGGTTACTTTAGTGCTCTTTCTCACGCAATACCTGGCTTAGTTAAAAATGAATATCAGGCAAGCATAGATTAATTCAATACGACTGAAACAGGGACATTCACTAGGAATACCAATTTAATCTATAATCAATGCCTTTACAATAACAATGGATCATTTGTGGGAGTGAAGGTGCATGTGCAAGCAAAAATGTGTGTAATAGGTAAACATCCCCAAAGCTTTTTTGATAGTTAAAAATTGCAAACTTTAACTGACTGTGGACTCAGATCAGGAGGATATGCTCGAACAATAGATGTGTCATAAATACTGGAAGGAGAAGGCATGTTGTGTTGCACTGGAAAATCTTACTTACATGATGGGGGGAAGGGGAGGAGGATTTTCATGAAAACGTTTATTGGAGCCACTTTAAAACTGCAATGTGTTGCAAAATTGTTTCCAAACTGTTATATTTTTGTTTGTTAATTGTTATTTTTTCATGTTTGGGATTTTATGTTTTTCAGTTAATATTTTATTTCTAATATTAACTTATTATTAAATGTTTACCTTTATTTTGTTTGTCTGGCGAGAGAAGGATCAAGATAATGTCATGATCCTTCTCTGTTGATTGTAACAATGTCAATCCTGTCCATTTATATGAATGACATAAAAAAATCTAAAAACAAATATTGGTTAAAGAAATTATCAAATGAGTGTGTGCATTATGAGATGGGAGGTTTTAAGCAACAAAACAAAAAGAAGTTTGCACACAACTCTGCTAGTTTTCCAGTCTTTCAAGTCATTTTTTGTGGCTGTCAACGTTTGTCCTGAGAGGACCCAGGCACCACAGTTTGGTTGATGAACTATAGTTTAATGTCAATAGAACTAAACAAAACAGACAATCAATCCACAAAAACAACAGATAAATTCTTAAATTCAAACAAAACTGAAACATGAGGAAACGCATGAGTCAACAGACGAGCTGACAAAGACAAAGGGAAATACAGAGACTATATACACAAGTGGTGATTGAACACAGGTGAAACACATCAGACAGGTGCAGCCGATCTCAAGGGCAGGAAACAGGACAAAGACAGGAAGTTAAGCAAAAGAGACATATGAGGAATGAAGTTTCAAAATAAAACAGAAACCACCCAATTCCAAACACAAGGAAAACAAGGTCCACGATCTAAAATGTTGTTCACAAGAATTCATGGGGCAGATTCATGACAGCGCCCTTCAAATGTAATGTTTTGGTTCACTCTCACTGCTCTCACAGCATCATTTTTGGCCGTAGCAGGCAGCTGTTTTGGGCAGAAAAGCATTGATAACCCACACTCAATAGCTGCTCAACAACAAACTACAGACAAACGGTATTTGGCAACATTTGGCTGAAGGAGAGTCAGGTACTTCCAACAGGAGTAAATGGAGACCAAAATCAAAGCTACTTAAGAGAGTGAAGACCATTTGCCAAATCATATACGGAAGAAGAGAAATCAACGCAAATTTTTTTCCGAATATGTTGCACTTGTAAATATGCATGTTCACCATATGCATGTTCAAAAACTGTAATGAGCAGATATTAAAAAAGATTTTTACAAATCTTGAAGAACGGATGAGGCTGTTGCACAAATTCACATAATCATAAAGGCTTGAATTAGTCCACAATAGTATAGGTGGCCAAACTCATACAAAGGGCCATTATCACTGCCACTCTATTATGGTCCTGGCCTGCGCCATCGCTACCATCATTGCAACTGACCTCATCAAAGCTGGACAACCCACGTTGACCTCATCAGCACTGCGTGACCCCCTGTGACCTCATCAAAGCTGGACGCCCCACGGAGCCCCGAGGGCCGACAACAGGCCCTAAGAAAACACCCCATCCATTAGGGTGCCAAGAGCACTGTAAATGTGGAGTGTCAGCGCCAGCCATCTTCACTGTCATGCCCAATTCTCCAACCCCCCACTTGCTGGACAATGGAGTCGCTGAACCTCCAACCCTCGCAGCCACAATGTCCGCCCACGTCGGCTGGCAGCATGTGACAGAGGGGGGGCGCCGGACGGGGAGGCCTGCTGCAGGATGGGACTCTTATTGAGCGTTTGAGCGATGAGCCAGGTCATCACATCTACCCACCTCATCCATCATGCCCCACAAATGGACACAAATAAAGAGGACACATTCCTGCCTCCGCTCCCACTACCACATTCAGGCGCTCTCCAGCCTTTTCTATGCTCCCCTCGCTCTATGTGAGCCAAAGCCATGGAGGAAAAAAAAGGAGCGGACCAGAGTTCAAGCTCTGCCTCACTCTCGGAGGCCATGAGAGCGCCAGAAAAAAGCACCAGGTGGTTTTCTGACTCATGTCTCTCAGTATAAATCTCTGTTCGGGCCCAAGTGATGGGCAGCCAGAAGGACTATGTAGAGGGTGAGGGTGTGAGCATAAAGGGAGACAAAGAAGTGAGTAAAAAGATGTTTAATGAGAAACAACGGGAAGACATGTCAGTCCACATTGTAGTCCTTTATTTCTTAGTTGTTCCTCCCACAGTATTGAATTGAAATGCATAACAGTTACATTGTAGAAAGCATTAAAACAAAGTACCTCAACTTGCTTGATTACTTTTTAAAATCGATTATAAACAAAACAACGACAAAAACAAACGAACAAACAAAAAAAACTGGTCCCTCAAAACGGGAGAATAAATGAAAAGTAATCTGTTATTTATCATAAGTTTGGCACAAGGGATTAACATGAACCGAACGTCACACAAGCTTGCAGACAACCGTAGAAAATGTCAGATACAGATCTTACCAAGACCAATCATGCGCTTATGAAGAAATTATACCTGGCTTCATTTTTTTTTATTATTCATTCTTTATGTTTTTTTCCATTTTTTACAACTGAATCATTAAATTGTCATAGAATAAAAAAAAACCTAAGTAATATCTATTCATCGACCGGTTTCATTAGAAGAATAAGGAGTGAATCGTATGTTTAATACTATCCGGCACTCGAATGTAATCTACAAACCCCTTGGAACTCTGGGATAGCCCGGCGAGGAAACGTCCTCGTCACCTGTGGGCTAAGAGCAGTGCTATTCAGTAAACAAACTACAGTTTGCCAAGAAATAAATACAATTCTCAACATACAACAGCAAATAACAACAACGACACCCAAAAAAAAAACAAGGAAAAAAAACAAAACCCCAAAACGGAACAAAAATCATGATTGTCTAAAAATGAAAGACACACAAGCATGGAGTAGCTAACGACTAGCATTCAGGCTATTTAGTGGTATTGTTGACTGACTAGGATGGATTCAAGGGATTTTTTTTCAAAATAAAACAGACATATGCCCTTTTACAGAACAACAATTAACTTCAGCACTGGCTACTTATCTCAGTAAAAACAAAAAAAAGGTGTTTTCTTCTCTTCCACTAAAAAGACAATCTATTTAAATCCTTTCACAGATAGCGCAGGCCGGCGGGATGGAGTGCAGTGGAGAACAGTTGGTAGACACAGTGCTGTGATTGTACGGACACACGCAGCCATGGAAACGCAGACGGGAAACTGGCCTGATTTCAGTTTAACAATTACTTTTTTTCATCTCTTCTTCAGTGATATCAAAGCGATGTTAGCGCTGTCCTTATATGGAGCGGGTTCCATCTGCACTGAGGTCGCTGTAATCACAACCTTTGATTTTTAACATCAAGTACATGGATTTATGGGAAACAACTGTGGATGTCTCGGGTTTAGAGGGATTTCTTGTGAGATATATTCTATTCAGATTAGAGGGGTCTTATTCTTTTACGCACAGTGTAGCTGAGGCCGTCCGTCTTAGAGACACAACCACCCCACCCTCTCAGCGTGAAATGTTCTCCTCGCTCTGTATGTGCTGGCCAATGAATGGAGTCTAAGCAATGATACATCAGCACATCCATCTTCCATGTCCACCAGCTGCCTTTGCTGTGCAAAACATAGAAATTCAGCAGAATAAATACAGCTATTATTATTTTAGCATTATTATTTTCACCACATCCAGTTTGGTGTTAATGCAAGAAATCAATTTTTAAGGTCTCAGGGGGACAAATTTTTGCTCTCTATCTGTTGGAGGTCTTTCTTGGGCTGGGACGGGGCTGGGTTCTGCACGTACAGTAACCCTGCGTCGTGTGAGGCGCTCCGCTCAGCAGTCAGATGGGCTGTGGTTCTGCTCAGCAGTCACTCTGTGGATGATCATGGGGGCCCCCCCGCAGATAGCCCCACTGTATTGGGCTCCCAGTGCCATCGGTCAGGTTTTGTGGGGTCGAGAGGTGAAAGGGAAAAAGCGCAGAGGGGTGTCATCATACGTGGCTGAGGGACTGGATGGCGCTGGACTCGGCGGCGGCCCGTGCCAGACTGTGCCACATGGTGGCGGGGGTGTGGGTGGCTGGGTGGAGAGAGTCCTTGTCAGCCAGAGACAGCATCATGGCGTACGCCTGAGAGAGAGGGTGAGAGGGATTACATTTAATTATCATGTTATCATTAATTCAAATATGTATGTATACTGTTGAGGCGAACCCTGGATAAACTGTATATAAAGATGGACGACATGACAGCTCCACAAAGATGGAGATGTTTGTATCCGGGATATTTTGGCTTCATTTTTGGATAGTGGGAGGAAGTGGACACATGTCGTTCATATTTATTTACAGCCTATGAGGCAAACATGCACAGTGTCAATGTCTCTCTTACCTGAGACTTAGATTTTCGAAAGAGTGGCTGTTTGACTGCCTCGGTCAGAGAAGGGGAGCCGAATGATCCATCGTCCTCATCTCCGTCACCATCACTCACTTCACTCTCCTCCAGCTTGCGCATGTCTGAAAAGTGGCGAATATGATCCAGGGCTGAGTAGCTGCTCTGCTCCTCCTCATCCTCATACCTGGAGGTCAAGCAGAAAATTCAAATGAAACATTTTCAAGATGCTTTTTGACAGCATGTCATCATTCACAATATATAACATGGTGTTTTAATCGTGTGCCTCTGTGTGAAATTTACCCCCTGGGAGAGGTTTTGCAGTTGAGGTTCAAGTCGTTGGGCCCAGTGAAGTCCATTTCCTCTTGTATGACATCATCACTGAGGTTGCTCGGGAGCACCTCCCCTTCCGGTTTCCCAGAGGCGTTGCTAGGCTCGTCTCCTTCTTCTTCATCAGCACCGAGCTCCTCTGCTTCCTCGTCTTCCAGGTCACGTGACCCATGGCTGGCCATCAGTGGCTTCTCCTCTTCAAATTGGCCACCATTTAACCTGCGGACCAGAGACATTGATTAGATCAATAAAGATTGATTGATTTTTTTTAAATTACAGTGGAATCTCCATTAAGAACTACGACTGCTACGTTTTTATAAATACTCTCTATGTTTAGGAAAACTGAGAACATTTTTGAAACAAATGAAGAATTGAAATCTGGCGCTTCTTAAACTGATGTGTTTTCTCAATATTCAGTTAAAAAACAATGGCGTGCATCGAATAACCAGCAGAAGGAGATGAATCTGAAGCAAGACATGGCAGCTGGGATAGAGCAGAGCCAGAATCCCGTTTGTCATCGAGGCTCGGGGGCCCCTTCGGCCACGGCAGCAGCGGGCTGATCGTTGCAGTACTTAACTGGAGTGCTCTGCCCCTCTCCCTGTTTATTTTCTCTGCTATCTCGTATTCATCTAATAGGCAAAATATTTAGCTGACAGCCCCATTTGGTGAGAGAGTTATGAGAGCGATGCCAACCGGCCCATTCCTCTTTCCCCGTGGAGGGAGCGAGAGCCAGCTATCCAAACTGCCTGAGTCTTAATCTGTCCCTCTGTCTCAGCACCACAGGAAACCACCATTTGGTAAATCATCTGGAACCACATTAAGACTGATTCACTAATTACACTCTGGGACGTCTTTCGTCATCTCCCAAAAATGCCATTTCTCTCACAAAGGATTCGGGGATGAGAACCGAGAGCTGGACGAGGAGAAGTAGACAGATAGAAAAAAAAGTACATCACCACATAATTACAGGGTACTTATAAACAGGATACCTGCACTGGGTTTGAAAGGGATGCATTTGAGCGACTTTAGAAGAGGGAGTTTTTGCAGATTTTAGGATAGACATCATCTTTTCGCCTTTATTGGCAGCTGATGACATTGTGCTTTTGACGGAGCCCCCGGCGTACAGACGCTACTTGTGCTGTGTCGAGCTCGCGGCGCTAAGAAGAGGTACCAAGCTCTACTAGAGCGAGAGTGAGAGAGAGCTCTGTGATTAAGAAAACAGATTCGCTAATTATGCTTTCAAACTTGGTAATTTGCTGAGGATAAAGTATCTATCAGAAGCAGTCAGGAGAGAAGCACTTTGAAAGGAAACACGGGCCGACCCTGTGACCCCACCCCCTCTACCCTCTTCCTGTAGGCAGACATGTTGGTTCCAGATGTGCTGCACCCCCCTCCCTCCTCCGTCCTCCTGCCCCTCCCCCTGGCCCTCTGACACTCTTCCCGCCCGGTCCTGCTCTCACAGGCCTCCTGCACAATCACACACTGCGACTGTGAGATCTGTATCTGGCCTCACAATCTGCCCCTGTGATCACACCAAAGCGAGGCACGTGAAAACAAACTCTCCGAGACCTGAGCGGACCTCTCAGCCGCTATCCGCCCCCGGATCGCAGCTCCAAGAATTTATTTGCATATCGCTGCAGGCAGAGTTGCGTGCGCGCAGATATCTGTTCGTACGTGTGGCCAAACAGGCAATTGATATAAAGAGCTCCTGCACGTTTCCAAAACCGGTGATTATGTTAAATGTCATCGCAGATGATTGCTCTCCACTCCAGACCCCTGAACATGATGTGATTATGAACGATAGCTGGCTGGGTGGTATAAAAACGCACGTCTAAAATGGGCTGATAGCAGCTGACCCATTATTCATTCTTATTCAAGCCTTTGGAGTCCAAGCGGTAATGAAGCCACAATTACTGCAAGAGTTCAGTATGCACTAACGTAGGTCAGACTATCAGGTCCTGCACAGTTTCAGATGAATAAAAGTTATTGTGTATCTGGTTCCATTTGTACCTGCTTTGAAGAGTAGTGAGGTGCTTATAGAAGCAATGATAATCGAAGTGTTAGCAACAGGGGCGGATCTTGCATTTTTCGAAATCAAGGGTGATAAATTGGCCCCAATTTGCACAGAGGGGCAAATTATGTCCAACATCTATGCACCAATCCCAATTCAGTAAGGTTCACATCTAAGTAATTCCTTGTTTACTGTGCCACACACCATTGAATATGAAATAAAAAAAAAAAATCATTGTGTATTTCAAAAAAGTTTAGAAAATAAGTTTTGTCAATAAGTGACATAATAAGGGGCACTTCAAGGGCCAATCTGATTTCAACTGGGGCCTGTAACCACCCTGACCCTGCCCCTGGATCCGCCCCTGGTTTCCTAACGTTTGTCTGTAATCATCTTCGTCGTCCTCAGAAACAAACAATGTGCTCACCCTTCCTCTGAGGGGTCCGGGGAGGTCTGGTTCTGCCCAGTGTTGCTGATAAAATTTCTTATTTCGTTGAAATACGAGTCTTCTTTGTCGTCCAGTATGGCGCTGCTGCTGTCCAGTTCAGACTGAGGAGACGACATTGCAGTGCCTGCAGGAAGAAACAATGTATTACAGTTCCAGCTCTAAAGGTGTGTTTGGATATTTAGTTTCGCTGCTGTAAAACATTTCTAAATGATTCTGTCATCGTCTAAAATGAAACTATGAGGTTAAACCATTTTTCTCGGTCTGTATATTTAAATAGAAACACGCTCTCTTCACACTGTGTGCTGGTGCATTGTCTGCGTCTGCTGTTTACAACACTTTAATGAAGTGATAGAAATGTTCAAATCCAATTTCTTCCCACTGATGTAATGCTGGAGCCATGACATCAGTGGGAATAACCGAGCCATGCATCAAGTTAAACACATTTCCTCTGAATTCTCCGTGAAATATTTGGTGTCTTTGGAGACTTCGAGATGTTTGACAACAATTTAAAGGGCATTCGTAATGACGGACCTGCCAAAGTGTTGTAAGTTCAAGAGGCTACGCTGCTATTATTTTAACTGTGGGAAGAAAGCGTCTCCTGCTAATACTTTCAGTCTGTTGTCTTGTAAGTCTCTTCAGACTCGATCTACACTCAGATGTGCTGTTGCAGTGTCACCGCTCATTCTGCTGATTCAGAGTCGGGCTGATGCCACTTATCAATCCCATGAGCTCTGCTGCTCATTCAAAAAAAATCCCTGCAGTTGCATGACAGATTTTAATTATTTATTTGTTCTGCTTCTAAAAGTGATTCTAAAGTTGATTATGATTCATATTAAGTAGCCAAAGTGTTGTAAATCTCAAAAAGTAGAAAAACAGCTCTTGTTTTCTCTGATAAAATATGAAAAAAGACTTTGTGATGATGGGATATTTTACTCATTTATTCTGGGATTGCCAAAACAAAAAGGATTTCTGGAAATATGTAAAAAAAAAAAAAGCAATGACAGAGCCCTGAGCTCCTGTCTTTATGTTTCTTTTCTATCTTATTTACACAAAGTGTAACGTTTTTCTTCTTACCTGACAGGTTGCCGTTCTCGTGCTTCTTGAGGTGACGGTCCAGGTTGGTCTGCTGGCCGAAGCAGCGGTCACACAGGTGGCACTTGAAGGGCTTCTCCTTGTTGTGGATGTTGCGGATGTGACGCTGCAGGTTGGAGGAGATGCTGAAGGAGCGGTCACAGTATTTACACCTGCAGGACAAAGTGGACACATTTCACTTAAACAACCAATAAATGACAAAAACTGAAAAAGGTACACATGCGGCAACAGGGAAAGTGCAGCTGTGCTACTCAATGAACCAGGAAACGCTGGTTTGTTCTGTGGGAAACATAATGAGATACATTATGTAGGACACACACACACACACACACACACACACACACACACACACACACACACACACACACAGACAGTCCCAGCAGTCCCACAGCCCCCGACATGATGGAGGAGCTTGTTTAAGGTGAAACAGCTCCGTCTCTTATCTCCAGCCAGCGCAATAAAATTGCATTCTTCTCTCACAAAATAAGCATGCAACAGATTTGGTCCTAACCCTGCAAAATTAGAGCCCCTTGCCAAGTTTCTTCATGCAAAATTATACGAGAAGATTACATCTTTTCTTCTTGTGGAATTAGCTCGCTCGATTGGCTGTCCCTCAGGAACCCCCCGGTTATCTCCCAAAAAAAAAAATGAATTACAATAAACAGCGGCGATCTTTAATGGCGTGCCAGCGTGCCGGGTGCAGGCTATCAGGCTGGGGCAGCAGAGGCCTGCGTCTGCGTTTCTCTCTCCCCTGTGGTCAGCAGGCCTCCTCCGAGCTCTGGGCCAACATTCCTCCACCTTAGTAACTACAAAGCCGAGCAGCGCTGGCCAGGGCTTACTCATTATCCAAATGTAGTAAATGTGCTAGATTAATTTTTACATGTACACTGAAGTGCTGCTGCATTGTTCCTTCTGCCTCAGCAGCACCTGAAAAACTCTGCAGCGTCAGAGGGGGAAGACTTTGCTAACAATTAGCAAGGCTATTATGATTACTATTATTAGCAGTGTTTTCTGAAGAGCTTAAGCTTGTGATCTTTTTTATTTGGACTGAAAGCCTCACTTTGAGCAGCAAATAGCCAGTGGGTTCGCAGATGAGTCTGGCCTCATACGCGCAAGAGAAATGACCTAAGCTGCCGGGCCTGGATGTTTGCCCGCTCTCCATCGTCCCCCTTCGTCCTGTCACCCAGACAACTGACACCATCTTTCATCAGGAAAATTATTTGCCGGTCGGATAATTATTCCAAGCTTTCTACGGCATAAAGAAAAACGCTATTAAACTCCGCTCTGACTGTAGACAAGTGTTCCCTGGGAAAACCTCAATGTGTCTTTCTGTCTGGTCGAGAGTTTTGTTTTGTAAAAAGCGCGTTTTGCTGCATTCGCTTCATATTTGTGGGGAGAGAGAGAAGCAGTTCTTCATGGAGGGAGTTATTGTGCTATTGTGCAAATCTGATACTTGACTTTATGATAATGTGCCTATATCGTATTGTGTTTTTCTTTTCCTGGAAGTGAGGAGGATCTTTGGCGCGATGCTGGAGAGAGGCATGAGAGGAGGATGATAATCAGCTGACATGTTTATGTTGGACTGTCTTCTTCCTTGTAACAGCTCAGTGACACCAGAACCAAAACTAAACACCCACACACCAATTCAACATAACACACGGCTCCAAGTGTGTGTGTGTGTGTGTGTGTGTGTGTGTGTGTGTGTGTGTGTGTGTGTAGAAATAATCTTACCGATATGGTTGCTCTCCTGTGTGAGTCCTGAGGTGGCGGGTCAGGTTGGCAGAGCGCGGGAATATTTTCCCACAATATCTAAATTGGAACAGAAAAAATTAAGATTAGTCAGTAGGGTTTACCTGTGTTACTGTAGCGATATAAAAACTATGTTATCTACAATAAAAAAAAAAATGTCCACATACAAAACAAAATAGCCACAAAAACCCTCCTTGAGGATTCATATGAAAGCACTTAGCTGAAAATGAAGTGAATATTTTGACAACACGGAAAAATAAAAATAAAACAAAATATACCAAATCATTTGCGGTAGTTACCTGCACGTGTAGCGCTCCTTGCCCTTGCGCAGCAGCGTTTCTGGGAGTGCAGAGGGCGGGGCTCTGAAATCAAACATGGAGGGGACGGAGCGCAGCAGGTCACCAGACTCCGGCTTCAATGAGCCAAACGTCTCCAGCTTCTCTGCCATGTTCTCGATGGCCGACATCTGAGGAGACAACAGGAGAGGGAGGACGGAGTGATGGGTTAGTGCTGTGGCTAAAAACACACTCGAAGCTCATGGCAAAGTCTGTCATGCAAAGCAAAGAGGCTGATGTTTAAATAGAGTTTTATCAGGAAGGAAAGATGCATCGTTTATCATCATGCCACTCGTGTTAAAAAACAAGCCTTTTGACCATATTCATTCATATGACAAATGAAAGATATTATTTTAAGATATGAAATTTCATATGTTTCACTTCAATACCTTAGATAACCATGCAGTTATGTTGGAGGATATCAATGTAAACTTGCTGTGGTTTCTGCAGGATGCAGTAAATTGTAATTTAGGCAAAATATATCATTAGAGATGGATGTTTCAAACACTAGAAAGATCACAACATCCATATATTTTTTATTTGCTGTGGATATCTTATCATGTGATTTTAAACGACTGTTAAATTTAAGATATAATTAAAACCTTTGATGCAGATTTTCGTTTGAAGGACGAGCCTTGTTTACAGACACGCTACCAGGTGAAATGAAGTGATACAGGTATTGGTGACTTTCATCAATGATTCATCCATCACAAGGTCGAATCCCTGGTGCACACAAGCATGTGTGACACTGATTCATAACTTTGATATAAAACCAAAAAAAACACACTATTCATCTGTTCTCTAGAAAGCAGGTGTAAAACTTTATTCGTGTACTTCATCCAACTCTTGTTTCTAATGTACACACGTACAGTGGGCACATAAACACACACATATAGGATTAAGGTCCGCAGCCAATCTACTAATGAAGCTGAACGTTTGCTTTCATCACGTTACTCTCTGAGGAGATATGTGTACTTGTCAGTTGGTCTGCGCACGTATGTGTGTGTGTGTGTGTGTATGAATGAGAAACTATGTGCCGCATGGTGGTCGCTGATTAATTACCATCGATGTATGTGAAAGAGAAAATATATGTGTGAAAGAGAAGAATGTATTCGTAATGCCTGTGTGTGTAGTGTGTGCAGGCACGGGAATTTTGTGTGTGCGCGTGATTGTACGTGCTTAGTGTGTATCTGTGTGTGTGTGTTGTCAGAAACATGTCTGTGTTTCTGTGTGTGTGTGTGTGTGTGTGTGTGTTGGATAGAGGAGTGATTCATGTCCACTGCTGGGCTGTAAACCATTCTTTGCACAATGTGGGCAGACAGCACATTCGTCAATATGAAAGATGTTGACATTACTGATCAAGGGCCAGACATGGGTAATAATGATATCGCTGTGCTGAGAGGGGCGGGATGGGGGAGGAGCGGGGGGCTGGAGGGGGGGAGTGAAGGGAGAACTGGAGGGAGGGGCGGGGGCGAGGGGGTCCCAGTAGGCCGCAGGGGCCTGTCAGCCCATCTCACACACACACACACACACACAGAGGAGTTTCACCCCCTTCGTTTTCTTAAGGGGCCACACAAATTTGCATTATTTTGCGTGTATTGAATTTTCAGCCTGTTTCTTATTCTTATTTCAATAAGGCAGCAAATCAATGGTGATTCGGGTCCTCCACCAGAGCCCTGCTCCGACTCTGACATTCCATCTCCTGCTTTCACCCCCTGTCACTCTCAGGCTGCACGCCAAGATGGAGCGCACCGAGGGGAGCAGCACAGAGAGGAGGAAGAGAATCAGAGAAGAAGAGTGATGAAGGACTAGACGATAGGGGAGTGAAAGAAAGAAAGAGAGAAAGAAAGAAAGAAGAGAGTCTGGGGAGAGGAGAGGAGGGCTGATGGATGGCGGTGGGGCCTGGCGTTGGGAGTGGCTGATTAGGAGTGACGGCCGAGTGTAAAGTTCCTGCCGCAGCCGTCGACGTTCCCACTGAGGGAGGATGTGGAGTGTCAGGTCCGTTTGATTATGAATATGCCAATGCTGCACGCCATGAATCAAAGGCGAGAGGAGGGAGAACAGAGTGAGGGGGAGAGAGAGCGAGAGAGAGAGACGGCGGGGATTGGATTGAAAGATAGGCGAGGGGTTTGCAGGGAAAGAGGGAGGTGAACTGCTTTCATATTTCTTTTGAATGTGCTCTGTGTATTTCATTGGGCTCTTTTTCAGGCACTGGAGTGAATGCTTAGTTTGTCTGCCTTAGTCAATGAGAAGCCATAACTCTTGGGAACATTAAGGCCCCTAAAGCTGTCGACAGTATCGAGCCCGTCTGATAAGACACTTTTTTAGAGCTCAAACGACTCCATTCCCTCCACTGGGGGATTTCTGATCCCAGCTCAGCCCACTCCTGCTGCTGCACTCTATTAAGAGTTTAAACTCACACCTCTAGTCAACATTTACCTCTGTATGCCTCTATGTCGTGGAATGCATCCTCAGTGTATCCTATGTTTCATTTGTCCTTTTCTTTTGCCGTTACTTTTAAATGATGTTGTATTATTTGATGTCATGTTTTTCATTTTGTATTATATCATTTGCTGTCTTTGATTTGAACAAAATTATATTCATTTTCTTCTTGTCTTTAATATCTGTATTCCTGCTTTAAATTTTGTCCTCCTTATGGATGTTTTTAAAGGTGCAGTATTAATAGAGTTATTATTATTACTGTTACTTAACATGGTTACAGAATTTTGGCAAATACCTGTTATTTTTAAGTCTGGGTTTGTTTCTTTCTCAGCAAAAACCACAAAACCAATTTCCAAGATTTCTGTTCCATGTTTCCGTGGAGGTATGGGGCAAAAACATTTAATTTTGGTGCAGATCTGGATCAGGGGTCGGATCCAGATCTTCACTTATTTTAATAAGTAAGACAGGGTGTTTTTCAAAAAATTTCGTTGATTTTTTCAGAGAATGATTCATTGATTTTGAAAATCAGACATGATATGTATATGTGTATGCAAATTTGTGCAGAATTAAAATGTGATCTAGTGAATTTAAATGTGGTTTCATAGGGGGACTGTTGGCCCCCTGACAGAGGTATGTGGCCCTCTAGTTGTTATTATTATATTGTTAATTTTAGGTGAAGAATGAGGATTTGTACATGACAAAATATATTGTGATATATGAATATTTTTCTTGTTTGGAAATATTTTTGAGCCCACTGCTGTATTGTCAGAAATTGTTTACGGAAACTAAATAATGCTTTTAACTTTTTCTGCAATGTTTTATTATACGTCACATTTTTCAAAAACGATCCAAAGTATTTGTGAAGTTTCTCTAAACCCCTCAAACGCTTTGTTTGATGTGGAGTGGTAAATGGTTCACGTGTCCAATCCCACGGATTAGCTGTATTAGTGATTGAAAGTAAAGTAACAGTCTGCCACAGATCACACTTCAAAAAGAGCCCTTCTGCCACTGCTCTGGCTTTATGGATGGTGAGTCAGTGTCATTAGGCCACTGTCTGACGATGCCATGTGTGTGAAATGTTGGAATTAAACGACAGGAGGATAAACAGCTGCACATTTAGCTCTAAAGTGATTTTTCAAAGGTTTCGTACATCCCCCCAACTACTTTGTAAAAGAGACCCCCCCATACACACACACACACACACACATATCCACCCCCAGGCAGTGTGTGAGCCTCTGTGAACTTGCTTGTTGCTGTAGCGTCGCTCTGGGACCAGCAGTTGATTGGCTATCTTCAGATGTCAGTGATGCTGTGAGGGCCTTAATTAGCGAGATGCATTCTCAGCTCTCAATTGTTGATGTTAATCGGGAACCAGATGTTTGGAGGGAGGAACCAGCCCCCCCCCCTTTCCGACACAAATGTGTCCCACAGAGACTGTTACCCTTGCACTGATGTAAAGCAGCCCCCCTAAACACCACCCTCCACCCCACCACTCATCCAGCCCATGCCCATTTGCGAGAGCCCACTAGTCCCCAAATAAGCAAACATATATTCAGTTGAATGGAAATCCCCACTTCAACCCTTTCATGTGAATCAGACAGCGGATACATCTAGATGTAGATGTGAGATGTAAACAGAATCAAAAAGCAAAGCACAAATACTTAGGAAAATGTCCTAAAAGTGACACAGAAACAGACAAGCCTAGCCAGTGCGTGGTGGTGATTGGCTGAAGCCATGCATTGCTGGGTGATGTCAGTTGTAAACTGCTATGCAGCCCATGCATTAATTAGGGGATGGGGTCTGTTTGGCAGAGGCACAGACACATAGCACTACTGTACGCTACGGAGGAACTTACCCAAGTTCTCTGATCTGGCAAACGAAACTGAGGGAGGCGGAACAGAAGGGAGAGAGACAACAGTCAGAACCAGGAAGTGGCGCATGAATCAACAGGTTTTGATTGGACACATGTGGGCATAGAGGGGATGATGGATCTCACAGTGATTAACTTTGAAAGAGAAATGATTGGCCTATCTGTAAAGTTATGGCGCTGGTATTATAGGAGGCTTTAACAGTTCCCAACACTTCCTGGTGTTCAATAAGCTCATTATAGCCAGCTACAAATACAATTCCAGTATGTAATCTAAGCCAGAACTGGTCAGCAGTAAAATTTCCTGCCAGGAAATAAAAAGCTGAATCACCAAAGGTTGAAAAAAGTTCCAGTCCCCACAGCTTTGCAACCTCTTTTATTTGATATATGGCTCAAAAGTGAGTCAGGTGACTGAAAACAAACCCCCTCAAAAGTATACAGAAGGGCCCCACGCCTGGTCTGGTTTAGGCCTTTTACCCAGGTCTGGTGTTTCTGGGAATGATTTGTGTGTCCAGACATCATAAAGTCATAAAGATGGCTTAAGCACTCTGTTAGTGTTTCTACTGATAGGACACCTCATTAAGGCGTGTTGGACGGCCATGTGGCTGCTGCAGCCTGGGCCCATGCAGCAGTCTGGACAGGGGACATAAATCAGACAAATGAAACAGCCTGTAAAAACCAGACCTGAAACGTCCAGAAAAGAAGAAAAAAAAATCATACGCCTGAGAAAGTGGTGTTTTCACTTTCCGATGGACCGTTCTCACCCGCAGGGGAAGATTGAACAAATGAATGTCAACGCAACATGTCATGGACACACGTATCCACATGCACGCACGCACATATACATATATATATTTATGGAGTCGCACACTGGAAACACTGGCACAGAGAACCCAGGGGCAGAAATCATTGCTTTAAGAGCATATCGTTTTTCATATTGTAATCAAAGACACGTTATGGGAAGACGTGTCACAGGGTGCCCTTTCTTTCTGCCACATCTGTTTCAGATAGCCAACAATGGGCTTAGCAGGCAGTAGCTAGGATATGGCTGGAGCCACATATTAATACTCATTAATCCAGTTTGGTCAGTCTGGGACGACCATAAATCCCACAGAATGATAATATATATTGACTGATTTACTGTCAGGCTGTTGTTACATCTGCAGCTATAGAAAGCTAACAGTCATAACAGTGATGTCGCCAAGGTAAGATGACACAAATCATCAATTTACAGCCACTGTGAACTCAAATGGGCACGACTTACCAAGAAATACCCATTGAAATAAGGTCTGTTGCTGTCTGTTTAATCAATGTTACAATCAGAACGTACCTGTGGATGGAAGAGGAAGCCTGGTGCTGGCCGCATGTACTTGTCTTTCAGAGTCTCAAACGGATCGCTCATTCTCCTCTTCTCAACCCTGCTAATAGTAGATTTCTATCAGTTATTATCGCAAGCACAGCAGCAAATACACAATGTACACTTACATTCAGTAGTACAAAATATTACAGTTGGTAATTATATGATAGTAAATGATACCATTTAAAGTATGTAATCTTTTTCATGCTTTGTTAAATACAAATGTTTAACAGTAGTTTGTTGTGGAGTTTACATTAAGCTACTGGGAATAACAATACCTGTAGATGGGGTCCATGAAGAATGGGGTGGGCCTGGCATGCTGTAAGGAGGTGTCTGCCTTTGGGATCTCCACCACTCCCTTCTCTTCTTCATAACCGAGGCTCTTCTTTGTCTCCTCCTCTCTTGGATTCCGTCCGCGGCCCCTGCTCCCCAGACTCAGGTCCAGTGGCTGATCCTGACCACGAGAGTTGGAGGCCTCTGGTTTGGAGGGAGCGAATGGAGCTGACTTTTCCTCCTTTCTCTTGGTAGTAAGGTCAAATGGTGACTCGGATGAAGATTTGCTCTGGGCCTTCTTGCCTTCATCTGCCGGAGACTGGGGCTCGACCTTTAGGCCTGGAGGTCTGAGGTCCCTGTCTGGGAAAGGGTAAACTGGAGGAGAGAAAGCTGGGAAGAAAGGCAGAGGGAACATGGAGGGGTAGGGCAGAGACCCAACCTTCTTGTCCTGCAGGCCAACCAGCCCTGTGGAGCCAAAGTACTTCTCAGCAATTGAGGCAATGGCCTTAATAGAGTCATTCACAGCCCCAGTTACAGCTGTGTGCTCGTCCAGCGAGGGTGGGATGAGGGAAGGGCCTGCAAAGTCTTTGGCAGCACTGCTGCCTGTCAGGCTGGGGCTCTGGGGGCCTCCCTCACTGGCCTTCCTTTTGGGGCCTTTTCCATTTTCTCGAGCAGCCCCCCTCTCCCTCTCACTGTCCATGTCACTCTCCAGCTCGGAGCCTGATGTGCTCTCCAGATCACTTCCGCTGGGCGTGCTGACATCGTCCAGGTCGCTGCTCTCGGACTGGTCACTCTGTTTGATTCGCTGCTTTGTAGAGGATGAGCTCTGAGTATGGAGCTCTGAAGCTGTCATCTGACTGCCAGGTGAACCGCCATCCTTACGGAGAGCTTTGAGGAGCTCTCGGGACTCCTGACAGCCAGGGCTCGGAGGCAGCAGTGGACTCTTACTTTGCTCTACACCAGGCCCGACAACAGATGCATGTGTTGGTTGCCTGATAGAAGAGGTGGTGGCAGGAATGAGCTGTGGCCGGTGGTAGAGTCCAGAGGGGAAGAGACCGGGGAAGCTAAAAGGAAATGCTGGGGCAGCAGGGAAGGTAAGACCTCCATGGTGACGACTGGCCCCGAAGTAATCAGCCAATCCAACACTGCCGTGGCCCATCGCCAGAGCTGATTTGTCCAAGCCAGGGGCGCCAGGGAGTGACATACCCTGGGCAAACAATCCCCCGGCAGTGAAATGGTTCTTTCCTTCACAGAAGCGCCGGTGCTTGTTGAGGGAGGATGTGGTGCTGAACATCTGCCCACAGTCCTTGCACTTGATTTGTGTGCGACAGTCAGCATGCATGCGTTTGTGGCGGCACAGGTTAGAGAACTGGGTGTAGGACTTGTGGCATACCTCGCCTGCAGGGACACGGAGACAGACATAGAACGTATTGGTATGCAACAAAAAACAGACACAAAAACACAATAACATCACATGATATGACATCTCTTGTTAACATGATTCAGGCTGGTTGAAGCTGAGGCAGAGGAAATAGAATATGAATGATATTCCTGTGTTCCCATCAATACTCTGACAATGGATTTCCAGCACAATAAGGAGGAGAGGTGTGTCCAGATCCTGGCATTGTAAGTGAATCTGTTTGGTTGATGGTGTGAGTCAGTTGCTGCCACTCATCACCTGCACATCAAACTGAATTCCCAGGCATCTCCAGGCCCATTGTCCTCCCAGGGACACTCCCAGGGAGTCAGTAAACAATCACACACATAAGCAGGCACATTCACAAAATATTCACATAACACAGAGAAACTGAATCACACACACAGGCATGCAGACAAACAGATACACACACACACACTCACACACATTCTCTGCCGCATGAAGTACAATGGCTCTATTTTAAGTTTGTGAAGGAAGCGGAGTTGAATGAATCCTATCCTGCAGTCCGGTTCCCAGGGACAGGTCTCACGTCCTCTACTGCCCCTCTTCCCTCTTCCCCCTCCGGGCCACTCCTGTCATCCCCTCAGCCCCCTCACCTTGTCCCCATAGCTAGGTCCCTGTCGTCCTGAGCTAAGTGACCTTCCCACAGTCCACCCCTGTATTCCGTCACTATGTCAGTCTGACCCTGGAAGACGTACAGTGACAATACCCGGCCTCAAATTATCTGTCGCCATTATTAATCTGTCAAAATGATCTACAACCAAATGAGGATTTGTTTAAATGTACAAAGAGGGGTGATAGCGAAGCACTGGTATCTACACAAGTATTGTTTTCACATGCCCTTTCCTATTGCTTCTCTTGTAAAAGCCAAGAATATAGTTACTGAAAAAGGCAACAGGTCTCTCTTTGTTTGCCCCCCTTCTATAATATAGGATATTTTACAGATCAGAAACTCTACATGAGACATTTCAAATAGACGTAAACCTACTATTTCATAAAGCAGCGAGAAGCCGCTCTGGATGATTGATTTTGCTTCACAATGTTATTAGATCTTCAATATGAAGATAAGGAAGTGGTTAGGCTCACACTGGGATTACACTTCTACATACATTGGATGCCTTCCAATCTCAAGGTGCACAAGAAGGAATTTAAGGAGATCGACAGGAAAAGCAGGAAAAAAGTATTGTGGAAACAGATTTACATGAAACACCCCAGAGTAGAGCTAAACAGGATATTTGGGCCAGGAGTAAATGTCATCTTATTTCTTTTCTTTTTTGGTGGATTCTTTTGATTTTCTTCTCAGGAAGTATCTGTCTTGCAAGGCAGATGAAGAAATTCTATTAATACTTTTACACTGATTAAAGCAACTTAGGCAAGTTAGGTCTTGAAACTGTATCACAGTTTGGCAACACAAATAATGATTCTAACGGAATACAAATAATAATTAAAAGTGTGTGTTGCAGGGTGTAGCTGTTTCCATCTCTCTCTCTCTCTCTCTCTCTCTCTCTCTCTCTCTCTCTCTCTCTCTCTCTCTCTCTGTATGAGTGTGTGTGTACAGCCAAATGGGAAGGGAAAAACTGCAAGAAAAAAAGGCCCTGCACCATAAATCATGTACTTGTGACATTTACAGACCAACAACGCAAATGCATGACACACTGAGTGTGAGACCTGACTCACGACACATGTGCATTCATCAGCTGTTAATAAACTGTAAGAAAATATTATAAACACATTCCTGGGAGTGGAGCGGTGGCTAAGTAGCGGCTAGCTGAGTGTCTGAATTAATAACCCAGCAGGAGCACCTCTATAATGGGGAAAGGTCTGAGATACACACACACACACAAATTAAACACACCGTGCACACTAACATGCAAACAGAATGACGCGTGCATACAGTGTAATACTGTCTCAAAACATACAGCGTGCCCTTAAAGAGCACTCGCACAAACAAACATCTGAGACACACACATGGTTTCTCCCAGGCAGCCGGCATGTCGTAGTCTCTATTTTTTTACACAGCACATTAGCTGTTTTAGAACCTGCATATTTTCTGCTGATTACAGCAAATGGACTCCTATTCAGTGGGAGCACAGGGAAGAGGGCCGTACATGTGGTTGCTATTTGTGAGGAATGGTGGATGTGGCGGAACGAGAGAGGAGAGTCAGAGGTCTGCAGTGGAGATGCAGTCACTACGACCTGTGCATACACATGTGTGTATGTACGTGTGTGTTTGGAGAGTGCGTGTATTTTGCGTGTCGGGGAAGGAGAGAACTAAAGGGGCAAAGGGTGAAGGTCATAATGCTTTAGGGGAAGGAGATGAGATCGGTGGTCTGAGGTGTTGAAAGTGTGAAAGGTCAAAATGTGTTTGGGTCTTGCAGGAGTTAGCTGAGGATTGTGTGTGTGTGTGTGTGTGTGTGTGTGTGTGTGTGTGTGTGTGTGTGTGTGTGTGTGTGTGTGGGATTGATTCAAATGTTTAAATGCTGCCATTCCCATAGCAGCAGTGTGTGAGAGTGCTGATGCAGATGTATCTGGGTGACTCTTGACTTGGTGCTGCCACTCTAAGCACAGCTACTCTATCGACCACGTGTAATCCCTGCAGAGCATTACATGACCAACACGTCAGCTGAGGAAGGATAGACAATATAGTTTTGCAAAAAAATATAACATTGTGTTCTCTTAAAGGCAAGTCACAAGCAGTCATTGTTATTATTATTGTTATAACGTACTGAGGAGACTTACATAGGTAGGGTCTTAGTGACTTACACATGAAGGGCTTGACACTGCTGTGGATGTGCTTATGCTGCTTGAGGCCAGAAGACGTAGCGAACGTCTTGCCACAGTCAGAGCAGGCGTGGGCCCGAGCCCCGACGTGCTGTGAGCGGATGTGCCTCTGCAGGTTACTGGGGTCTGTGAACACCTGCTGAGGGAAGGAACCACACAGACATCGGGCGGAGTTATTATCTGCTTCTTAAAGCATTAAGAAATATTAATATTTAATAATTCACTCCTACTATACAAACAAAACAGACCTATAGACAAATACACAAACACGTAGCCCCTTCAAAAGTCATCACTTTACCTTTGAGCAGTTTTCACATTCGTAGTGCTTGCCACTGTCATGTGACATCTGATGTCGGATCAGGTTTGATTTCCAGTTGAAGGCCTTGGGGCACTGGTCACACTTATACTCCCTCTCCTCAGAGTGGGACAGAATGTGGCCCTCAAGGCTGCAAGGGACAGAAAACAAAACAACATAGAGGATTTATCAGTGCATGGAGAAGTTTCTTTCAGTATCAGCTCTCTGCATGCATCTGGAAATGTAAGTTGCAAAATTTCTCTCACAATAAATAAACTACTGGAGCGTGTCAGCTGCTCACTCACCTCTGACCATCAGGGAAGACCTGGTCACACTCCTTACACTCGTGCAGACCGTGGGACAGGTGGAGCGGTCGCAAGTCTTGAGGTTCCTCTGCATTCAGGTCACTGTCCCCTCCTAAATATATCAAAAAAATTAAAAAAATGTAAACCAAGCAAGACCACTCATTAAATGTACCCTATACTGCAGAAGAAATCATGATCTTTCTTAAGGTTAAGCTTATGTATCAGATTATTTCAAAATTCATGCAGCCTGCAGGTGGTGCAAGTTAACTTAAAAATGTAAAAGATATAAGAATGAGCTCTTTGGGTGCATGTTTGCTGTCTTTAATAATTGTCTATATCATCATGGATGATATAGTGTGAATCATACAGTAAATCTGTTATAACATGCAGAGTTTTACATCAATGCATTACCTGTGTAGCACAGTGGTCTTAACGGTTTCAATGGAATCAAATACAAATATTTTGGACGTTGAACGTTTTTCACATGCAGTTTTCTTTCACTCTACACTTACTTAAATCTAAATGCTCTTTATGCCAGTTTTTTTACTCTTCTTTCCACAGCGTATTACTGTGATCTCTTTTTCAGAGGCTTACATCATTAGTGTCATGTTCTCCCAGCCAGATTCTAAACATCCTTCTTGTCACTCTTCACTATACCCACTGTTTACAATGACATGAAAATAGTCCCTCTTTTCAAAAGAATAAGAAGTCAAACCTGGGTTAAGGAAGGAGGAGGGGGGCATCCCACACGGCTGCTTCTGGTGGTCCAGCAGCTGGTTGCGGGACTCAAAGAGCTGGTCACAGTCCTCACAGCGGTACTGCCTCTCCTCTGCAAGGTGACAGGGAATAGCTGTGTAATGAAGTATGTGTTGCTTTAGATTTGAACAGAAATGTGTATTTGTGTGGTGCGTACCGTGAATATCAGGAGCCATGGTATCACATGAATACTCTTCAGCCTTCATGAAAAGTAGCAGCTCCTCACCGGGGAAAATCTCTCTGGTGACTTTGTAGAAGATCTGCAACACACACACACACAGGGATTATGATTTAAAGTTAAAGGTCAAACAAAAGTGCAGAGGTCAACATTTTAACATGTGCAGAATTTGCCATTTTGCCATTTGCCTTCGATGTTGTTGTGGTTTTTTCGTCTTTTGCAATGTGGGCTTAGCAATCAAATCTTTAAACCAGCGGAGGTCACTTTGGGTAGCTCTTGGTACCATAAAAATACCCACACATGCAAACTGACTATACAGTTGTGTCGGGTATGATTGTTATACTTGCACCACTACAACTACACCCACACACACACGCACTGAAAACATACACATGAAAATCCCCACGCTCATTAACTTGTAATTAATCATCACGTAAAACATCCATCTACACGGAAACAAAGTGGAAGCGCGAACAGCCATACTGTAGAATAAATATACCGTCTTATAAATAGAATACACACACACACAAGCACACACAAACGCTAACCGGACTCTCCCATAATGCAATGTAGTTGTCAGGAAGCCGCCAAGAAATGTGTGGAGAGCAAGAATGGTGATAAACTGCAAAAATAAACAAGCTGTTGAAAAAAATGCACTGTGTTAAGTGAGTTTTTCAATGATGGATGAAACTCACAGTGAGATCATTTAAAGAACTAACATCACTTCTATGTGCTCATTAAATACAGCACAACTCCACGGTATGCTCCTACTTTAAAAAGTCTGCATTTCTACTTAAAAAGCCAGATTAGAAACCAGAATAGATTTCACGTCATCGACAGTACATACAGATTATGGAGTCATGCTGCTGCTAAATATCTGGGTGCATACAGAGAGGGTCAGTCATTTGAAAGAATCAGCTGAAAGACCCTGGGATTGCGGGCGCACTTCCCACGGACACACAATAGCCTTTCTCCGTGAAACAATCAGACATGGCATTATTTTTGGCGTGCTTTTGGAAGTTTAACATATTAGTTTCCTCTGCCACATAGACGTTACAATGATGACAGAGGAATTCATTAGAAATGCAATAGGAAGGGGACCCCCCCCCCCCCCCTACCCTTCCTGGGGGCTTCTGGGAAGGCATGGGTCGCAGGTACACCGCTCATTAAGGGAATTCCTGGCCGTAGCACAGCTAGACCACTAGAGCCACAGCGGCTCCACAGAGGGTTTTGATAAATATCTCGGTCACAATAAAAGATCGTTTCTGTCGACTATTCTATAAATGTCTGTGACATTGTTCTAGCTTCTGGCAAATGATATATTATATATAATTTTTTTGTGATTCACTGAGGCACAGGAAGTTCCATAGACTTGAGAGTCACTGGGGTAAAGGGAGCAGAAGTCAAAAGAAGAAGCAGAGTCTGGCCAAGGCAGATCGCTAGGATATCAATAACGGAGGATGAATGGATGCACTGTAACTAATCTGATGGAAGCATAAACTAATCTAAACATGGAGAGACATGTTGCATGTAAATTATGAATCACTAATTGTCTTAATCCTAAAGAATATTCTTCTTTTTTATCTGCCTTTGGAGGTCTCTGTGGACCAACAGAAGGGTCGCAGTCCTTAAACTCTTCGCTGTTTTTTTGTGTGTGTTAATCACATTATTATAAATATAAAGTGAACTGAGCAGTGAGGTTCTTAATAGCAGCTTTAGTCACTGACATACCCAACTCCTACGTCTGTCTCCACCACAGACACACAAATGAGCAAACATTCATGAATCATACATATGCAAACAGACACATTCTCTTTCCTGTGTCTGTCACCTCTGTAAGGCCACAAAAATATTGTGATTCAGAGACAATCAGGCAGCGGCTCAAACAGACACGAGCGTCTGCAGGGATTCCGCTCGGAGAGACTGATACTGAGTCTGGAGGAGGGAGGCTCGTTGGAAAGCTACCAGGGCGTGGACTGAGGCCTCGGAACATAAAACTTAATGGACGCTGTCAAAACCACTTTGTTCATAAACACAAGAGCACGAGTTCAAGGTAGAACGCAACTTTGAGTCTATAATTTCTGTACGTTTCAGAAATAACGGGGGGTAATTAAGAAACACATGGCAATGTAGTGGAGAAGAGCATCAGCGAGAACCCGAGTTTGACCTTTGATAGCTCTCTTTAAGTGATCAATAAACATCTGTAGCTCTGTTTCTCTGTCTAAATGAGGAGATGTATTTTGGCATAGAGTTAGTGACTGACCAGAAACGGGAGGGTGATTACAAATATGACGGGAATTACCCAAAAAAGCTCTACCCCTTCCCACGAGGGGTCGCTATGATAAACAGTGAAAACACACACATAGATAAACAAACACGCAGCGAGTCATACTCTGCTTGATCATAAAGAGGTCCTCCTTAAAGCAGGACATGGATATGCCATCAACAATTAAACACACACACACACACACACACACACACACACACACACACACACACACACACACACACACACACACAGTGGCTTAAAATAGCAGGTTACTCTGTATACTGGTCGTCTTGGTTCCAGCTGTGGATGGCAGCTGCCACAATGTAAAGGTCATTACTTATTCTCACTGCAACCAAAAGCAACATCAAAATTATTATTTCACTTTATATAACTTCATGTTTTGACCACTTATCTCCCTCACTCACTCACTCACTCACTCACTCACTCACTCACTCACTCACACACACACACACACACACACACACACACACACACACACACACACACACACACACACACACACACACACACACACACACACTCTGTCAAAGGTTATAACCACGAGAGGATCAGAGGCCACAATCGTACTGCTTTGTTACCTTGACACCATTAGTCATTAGCAAAGTAAACACAGTCACATTTTCCCCCGGTCGCACCCTGTTGGCCGACTCCTCGCTCACACAGAGCTCATTGGACAGGTATGCCATTCACTGACGCTGCCCTGCCAAGATGAACCCTTGAATCTGGGCACTGCCCTCGGAGCAAAAACTCAATGTCTTGGAAAAGAACGTAAAGTATAGCTTCACATTTCGAGCACAAAAAAAGAATTAGATACAACAATATGCTTCAAAAAGACTTATACAAGTAATCCAATAACACTGTTTACATGACGTTGCATGTCCACATGTGTTGTGACCTCCCTGCTGCTGACAGGGTCCTGCAACATGTACAGTGTGTTTGGCAGTCCCCGTCACTTGGCATCTACATGAATCCTCGATAGCAGTGAAGAGTCACACAATGCACAGCTGGTTGCGGCAAACTGGACGAACGTGTGAAGAAGCTCACGTTGGACTGAGCTGTGGGAAGAAGCAGAAACATTCTGGTATCTAATCTAAGGATGAATCATCACTGTTTACTGTTCCAAGCCCAAAACTATGAAAATGTACTTTGTTCCAATCTACATACAAGCCACCTCTTTTTTTTTCCCGAACCTGAATAAGCTCAGTGAGTCATGTTCACTTCACGCTTTCACCTTCAGTGTGTTTACATAGCGAATGATCGTCAGTGGGGGGGTTGCTAATTTGCCCCTCCGTCACTTCATTCCACTCAACAGCGAGAGAGAATCAATAGAGCGGATGAGATTAACGCTCATATCCCTCTGCACTGTCTTATGAGAGGCTCTTCAGGGCCTCGTTGGATGATGGTAATTACACTTTTAATCCATTTTTCTTTCAACTGAATCAGTAGAAGTCCACAGCGCAGTAAAGGGTTGTTAAACCACTAATTGCTCTAATTATCTTAACGACAAAAGCACAGGGGACCATGGGGGGAATCTATGTAAAGCAATGCTCAGGCTGCAGTGTATCCAATCACATGAGAATATCAGGAGAGGTGGAGCACTGTGTCGAAGCAGCAGGTTGCAGGCCACAGATGAAAGATTTAACTGTTACAAATGAACTTGTCCACGTTTCCTTGTTATTTCCTGCATTTTAAGAAATGTAAGTTTCTAATTAAAACCCAAACATGCAAAATATCCCATTCTCTTCAGAGAGCTGTTTTCTATTTGTAAAAGAATGAATTGAACCTGATTTATAGCACGTTGAATTAACTACATATTTCACTAACTGCAGCACCTGCCATCTCCTTCCTCTCCAGTCTTTCCTGTTTCTGTCCACTCTGCAATGTCCAATATACAAAGCAATAAAATAGAAAAGGCATTAAACTCAAGCCAACCAATTTAAATGCACTTAAATATACCGAATTTACAGCGAAAGTCAGCATCACAGAGAAACAAATATAATCTATAATTTTTTCTATATTTCTGCAGGTGGTTTAAAACATAGATCCTTTATACTACGCTACGCAATCTTGTAGATCTGACCGAAAAAATAAACTGAGAGGTAGAACCAGAGGAGAAAAGCAAAGTCTTATCCCCAACATTTCCTCCAGTCAAGACAAAACAGGCCTTTTTTCCTCCCTCTCCCCTCACTCATTCATTCCTCCCCCCCCCCCCCCCCCCCCCACCCCTCACCCACCAGAGATTGCTCATAAAGTTTTATGATAAACAGAACTGGGTCAGAAATAAGAGGACAGAGGCCAGTTTTACTCTCACACTGGCAGGCCTAAAATTGGTGCTTGAGAGGAACGAGGACTAAATAATGACCAACACACCTGGAAATTGCGGCCGTCGTGCGGCGCCCTCTCATAATAAATCACACAACAAATCATCTCGGCTGGATGACACTATGTGAGGAGATTTAGAATTGGTTCAGATTTAGCAGATCGTGTGAGGTTGCGCCGTCAGGCCCCTCAGTGGAAATCTGGTGACGGTGCACGTATGTGTGGCCAGTGTGTAATGTGTGGTTGCGATTCAGAATTTCTCTGTGGCACTAAAAGCCTGTTGGAATCAGGTACTGTGTGTTTAAACATTTCCAGCTCGCAATGAGAAACACGGGGAGTCATCTGAACCACAGTGAACAAAAAACACACTCCTACAGCATTTGTACACACACACACGTTTGTACTTCTAACTTAGAGAGCAAACGTATTGACATAATACATTCCCTAACCTCTTATCCTAACCTTAACCATCCAAACTAAATGTACACACACACACACACACACACACACACACACACACACACACACACACACACAAATGCAAGACTTCACACATGCATACATGTAGAAACAGGCACTTACAGGTGTGTACACACACTTCAAATACATAATGAAACACTTCACACACTAACAAGAAGTCAGAGCACATAAACATGTACACAGGCCCACAAGCGCGCACGCACACACGCACACACACACACACACACACACACACACACACACACACACACACACACACACACACACACACACACACACACACACACAGACGCCCTGCAAACTGACAGCAGGTTTACAAGACCACCCCCACTTGGTCTATTCATTTTGCACCTACAGACAGCCATTGTGAGACGCTACAGTGTGTTTTCAAAAACACCAATGTCGGCCCGGAAGGCTTAAAGACACCACATTGTGCCGTGTTGTGACAGTGTGTAATACTTAACAATCACCTCATCATAGCCATGTCCGTGACCTGTCTGAGCCTTACACAGGCACCCGAGCAGAACCGCAGTGTTGACAGCGAGTCACACCTCGAGGAGAGGGCAGCTCAGGGAAAGCTCCCTCTGCCTGATTGTCTCTTTATCTTTTAAACGAGAGTGGGTAAGTACTACTGGGAAGCATCTTTTCTTCTTCCCTCCCATTGTGGGCTATGTGCTCCCTTCAGTGCTTTACAGAGAGCACGGGGAAGGTGAGAGGAACAGAGAAGTGTGAAGGAGGAGCAGGAGATTTGTTCACTTTTACTTGTTGGGTAAAAAGTATTTCATGACCAACGAAACCAAAATCATCATCTTGGAAATATCCAATCTACCCTGTGCCTTTTTGCCTGCTCACTTATATGTTGTGTACTTATATGTAGCTTGTGTACTTATATGTTTACACTGGGTAAGTGGCAGGATTGACAATGACGTTGACTTTTAAAGTGTAATTACACTTTCAAAAGGCCACCAGTGTATTTTGATCATTGTAATAAACGTGTACTTTGTTCTGCTTTCATCGGGTGACACTCAAGCAGACCACCAGTGAGAAGTGACGACAAACACGCAACCCAGATTATGTTTTTTTCATTCGGGTCAAGCTACGCTTTGCTCGAACACACGTGTCAAATAAAGTTTAGCCACTGTTGGCGCTGGGATTACTGAGGCGAACGGGCCCACACGTGCGTTCAGCGCACACCTCCCCTGCACAGCCAGGTGAGCAGCAGCAAAAGGCACTGCGACATTCCTGGCATATCTGAGAGTTTATATCGCAAGTGGTGCTGGGGAAGTGTTGTGGAGCGATCATCCTCTGATCCTGCCCTGTGGTCCTTGCACGGGCAGAAGCCAGCGCACAATTACAGAAGGAAAACACGCGCACAGATAGTGAGGAGTCTCTGGTGGTGCAGCGCAGAGAGAGCTGGGGGTGTGTGGGTGCGTGTGTGCGCGTGTGTGTGTGTGTGTGTGTGTGTGTGTGTGTGTGTGTGTGTGTGTGTGTGTGTGTGTGTGTGTGTGAAGTGAAGGCAGGGTGGGCCAGCCGCTCATGGGACAATCTGATTCAGATCACAATAACACCTTTAACACAACAGCGCACAGACAGGGACAGCCGTCGGAAAATACAGGGAAGCCTTCTGGCACCGGAGCTGTGTTTGAATAAAAGCAGCGTGTAGCTTCAAAGATCTGAGTGACTCGCTCGGATTCAGAGGAGGACACGGCACCATGAGGGACATCAAGTCACCCACATGCGTGTCTTCAGATCATATTCGACTCGTGTGTGTTTGCTGAAGTTGTTGGTCTGCCAGGCGGCGGGCTGCAAGTGTCTCCACGTACCTGATCATCTATCTGGCACGCTGTCAGGTTGTGCTGCGTGGCCACAGGGGCAAACTGGATGTGCTTCAGCCAGCTCCCGATATCTGGCTTGCTGGCATCCACACAGAATTTTACATGGCCTGACCCATCCAAGATCTGCAGAGAGAGAGAGAGAGAGAGAGAGGGAGAGAGAGAGGGAGAGAGGGAGAGAGAGAGAGAGAGAGAGAGAGGGAGAGGGAGAGAGGGAGAGAGAGAGGGGGAGGAAGAGAGGGAGGAAGAGAGAGATCAGACTTTGATCAGTATCAGTCCAGGTTACTGTGTCCAAACATTGACTAACCACATACCTCCCACTGAGAAATAAGACTCAAATGTTAGGAGTTGGTCTGTGGCATGCACCAACACACACACACACACACACACACACACACACACACACTCAGGTTTGGGTAGAGGGAAAAAGGGCAATGTAATTCCTATATAATTTAAAAAATCATCATGTGTATGAGAGATTGTTGGCAAAAATGATCTACAGTATAGGCCTATATAGATATACGTATGCTGTTATTGTTATTAGTATTAACAGTAATTTATAAAGGAAATTACTGTAACTCTTAAAACCACAAAATAATAACAATAAATGTAAGAAAACAAAATAAAATGTGCAATAAATATGTGGGCATCTTTTACAAAAAAAGAAAAACCTGAATAAACTTTCAATGAATCGTGTCATTTCCCTTGCAGCAATAAAACTATGTAAATTTGATTGTGTTTTTCGTGATTCTGAGTGACAATAATAAATCAGCACCAGAATCAGAAGGTAAAACCCCTGTAAAGCAAATGTATTTATATGTTTGGAAATAAATATATGGAATGCAACAAATAAAAGCAAATTTAAGTTCACTTCCAGCTCTGGTTAATAATTCTTGTATTATCATACTAATAAACGAAAAAGTTAAGAAAAAGGTGCAGCTAAAAGATTTTATATTGGCTTGTTTGAATTCGTTTTTGAAAATGCAGATTTAACGAATAACTTCTCAAAACTACTTATAATATCTGTTCTTATGGGCCTAGGGATAATCAAATTAGAAGGATCTTAACAATACTACTACTACTACTACTACTACTCATACTAATTAAAATAAGAACGATAATGATAATAACAACAATAATAATAGCATCAATAATAATCAATGCTATAAATAATAACAATGACAATAATAATAAAGGAATAAGTCTGTTGCATTGCTTTGATCCAAAACACAATTGAAAACACGTCAAGAGCAAAACAACAATAAAGTGAAGTGAAAATGAAGTGAATTATTATGCAAATCGTGAGGTCAGTGGATGTACGAAATATTTACGCGACATTTCTCTGGATGGATTGTAAACAGCTTGACGTTATTTTTTAACACGTTCATATTCATCACACAGCAGCTGTAAACTTTACAGCGAAACAAATCAACTGCAGGAAACCGCGAGTGATAAGAAATAGACGGGAGACACAGCCGATCGTGTTGAGAAGCAGAACACAGAATCACCACTGTGTCATTTATAACCTGGCACTGAATAAATATTTGGATTGAAGAAAGTCCTTTGTGCAGAGGAACACTGGATCTATACAAATAAACGAGCTGCAGGTCTTTTCATGAAATTAACGTAAGTTTACAAAGACATGAACAGAGAACAGCAGCTTTACTTGTTGTATTATTTGCTCTCGGTGCTTCATGAAACAAACGGTGCCTCTTCGTGTGGTTTCCTCTTACCGTTGGAACTCTTGTGCACCGGCGTGTCACAAAAACCTCCTGGGATAATAAGCGCGTCGTTCACCGAGAGGAAAAGTGATTAAAAAAAAAACCGCGGAGGATAAACAATAAAACAAAAAAAATCGTCTCTTCTATGGCTCCTTCTCCAGTTTTTTAAAAAGTAAAAAAAAAAGAAAGCACCAGCGTGTGGCTGTGTTTTTGTTTCGGTGTCTCTTCGCGTCTCCACTCCGCGGGACGAGTCGACTCCTCGCCGGTGCGCGCACGCTTCACCGTCCCTCGGACACCGCGCCGTGCGTAAAAGTAGATCCCCCCCCTCTCTCTCTCTCTCTCTCTCACACACGCACTCTCTCGCTGTATTGTCTCGGAGACACTGCAGACTCGGTAGATCTCCCCCTCACTGTCACGCAGACATCCGCGGGGTCGCAACTAAATCCCCTCCGGTGCATCAACACCCAGCTCCCAACTTTTCATTGTGGCTGCGCCTCACTCGGCTCGTCCGCTCCTCTCTTGTCACCCCTCCTGTCCTGACGCACCCAGGTGTCCTCTAGTAGCCATTCAACATTTCTCTTCCTCTCTTCCTCCCCCCCCCCCCCCCCCCCCTCTCCTCGGATGATAGCGGACAGTTTCGGGCGGTGGTGATGGGGGAGGACAGGGAGGGACGGAGGGGGGAGATTTCAAGTATCGCCCCCCAACTCTACTTTGCGCGTCCCGGACAGATTGTGTGATGTTTCTCTGTCACGTTTTGTCTCGGTATAAAGAAATAATAATAATAATAATAATAATAATAATAATAATAATAATAATAATAATAATAATAATAATAATAACAATGCACGTTCGTTGCTCCTGCAGCCCGGAGAGGACCGTCCTTTGCTCCCCTGTCCTCCCCCGGTCGGAAGCGTCTCCTCTCCGCAGTAAATTTTAAAGTGACAGGGGTCCGGGGTTGGAGAGGGTGAGCGGGGTCAGGGAGAGGTCGGGATGGGGCTTCTGAAGGGATGAACTGCACACACACACACACACGCACACACACGCACACGCGCGCACAAAGACAGGCGGCACGTTTTAATGAACCGACACAAGCATCAAAGGCAAATCGTTATCCACGTGTTCCCAAAACTTTTTACACAACATGCCGGCGCAGGTTCACGGACCGTTTCATGACTTTATTAACCTGAACATCCCAACTGAAAAAAATAAAAGGTTTTTCCAGTATTTGTTATCAGGATCCAATGATGCGCAGCTGAGATGCATTTTAGGAACAGATTAAGACGATCAATAAGTCTAATAATAATAACAGAAAATCCTCCGTATTCTCTAATTGTGTTTGTGTCATGTAACAACGACACTTGGGAGTTTCCCCGCAGACCCCAAGGAAACTCCACAAGGACCATTTAGGAGTCCCTCAGCCACATTTTTGGAAACACTGACCTAATCACCTGCTTATCTCTGACGCGCACAACAAATGCTGGAGGTTGTTAAATAGGTAAATGATACTCGTGCACCCCCCCCATCCTCCCCCCCCCCGCCCCCAAATAATATTTTTTTCAAATGATCATAAAAATAAAAATAAATGAAAGAAACGGAAATGTTGAATCTGTTGGTGTTTGCATCAGTCTTGATTTTTTTTTTTTATCTTTACTTTCCTCTCAGCTCTGGCCTGTGAGCGTGCACCTGCAGCGGCCCAAAGAAAAGCAGAATCGGATGCATTTTAAATTACATTTCTAGGCTAAAAGCTGAGCCTGAAACTGTGAAGAAACACGGATTAAACCTGGATATTCTGGTATGAAGAATAAGAAAGAAACGTGCCGGTCGTCAGTGCGCAGAAGGACTTTATTATGGCAGCTCATAAAGCCACAGAGAGGGGACAGGACTTTAGGCTGATGGGAGCAGATGATGATGGATAACGCGCCTCGCTCATGTGACATTGACCTTCCATCCCAGATAATGCCCATTGTTTTAGGTAAAAATCGCGGCGCAAATGTGCAGGAAGGACAGGAAAAAAGCACGTGTAAATATGGCAGGGACCCCGCCACCGATTCCCATCGTCTCGCTCAGCTTCTTGAGAACCGAGGAGGGACCCCGGTCCGCCCCGGTCATTGATTTCCTGCCTCCCTTCGACTTGTCCATTGTTGGAAGCCTTTTTAATTTAGCCATAAATTGGGAAAGCTCAAGTCGAATGAGCTGTTCTATTTTCTTCCTGTCAGGATGAGGGATTTGTTTTATGATGCATTGTGTATTAAATACAAGTAATCTGGGAAAGTGATTGCTCCATGGCTTCTCTGGCCCTGATAGAGAGAGAAAGAGAGAAGAGAGAGGGGTTCGAGCTCTCTTTCTTGCTTTCTGTTTTTTTCTCTCTTCTAAATACGGAGAAAATGTTTGAAAAAAGAGGATAAGTACGCAGGGGTTTTGTGGCTTCACGTGGGGGTAAATTGGGGGTAACTGTGGCGGGACCCCCTGAGCCCGCATGGCCCACTTATATGAAGACATGCTTGCAGTTCTGTACCCCTGCCAGGAGATGGCGGGATCAACTGAAATGAAACTTTTTTTAAACAAAAATATTTGAATTCATAGTTGAACATTTAAGATGACAAAAACCACAGTTAATCATTTTGTCATGAAGTGAACTCCGCTAAACGTAATCTGTGCAATTCCGAAAAACCTGGTACATCTAAGAAATAAAGTTTGATTATTTGAACATGTCTATTTATGACACTGTAATAAGCAGTTGCACTATGTTTCATCCCCACAAGCAGGTTTGTGAGTTTTAAGGGTCATAGGTTTCAGATTTAAGAAAATTGGCAGCCATAGCCAAAAAAGTCAAACTTTCGAAGTGGATCACTTTTGAGCTGTGAATCTGACTTGTTCAGCTTTCTGACTTAATATTGTGATGGGGGGGGGTTCTGTAATTTCTCTGTGAATTGCACCACCAAACATCTACATTAATGTGTCAGGTTTGCTGGACGGTGCCATGAAGGATTCAGCTGCACAGGGGGGGGGGGGGGGGGGGGGGATTTGAATATATAATCACCTGAAGTGAGCGGCTATAAATGCTGGATGGAGGGGAATTTAAAACACTTTGTTCATTTGTGAATAAATGAATGATGTCCGAGGAGGCATAGCTCTTTTTATTATTATTATTTATTCCAGCAATCTGCCATAAACACTGTTCTGATGCTGTGAGATGAAACAGATCTATTTAATGTGAATTATACCACGCCTTTATCATAATGATTTTGACATGCTGCTGGAGAGAAAAAGCTGTTTATCAACAAATTACAAAGACAAACACATGCAGGCTTCAGGGTATGTTAGTTCCAACTGTATCATATACCACACAGAATTTCATACTTATTTAAGTGGCTCTTAAAACGTACAGCATCCGGATAATGTTTAGTGCCGAGGCTTTAAAGTGCTGTGAAATTTTTTTAAAAGGAGGTTCAATTGCTTATAATGGGCCCGTGGCTTATTTTGCTTGCAGGCTTTCTTGTTTGTTTTTAGGAGATCAGTCACACACACACACACACACACACACACACACACACACACACACACACACACACACACACACACACACACACACACACACACACACACACACACACACACACACACACACACACACACAAAACGATTCATACACAAATAATTTTTATGATCAATAGCATCTCATTTGTTCTGAGGTTGAGCTTTGAATAACTTTGCAGCAGTATTTCTTTTTTTACTGGTAGAAAAAATAAGATTTTCTTCAGCACCATGCATGTAATGTCAGATGGGACCGTGCATTCTGGAGGAGGAGAAGAAAAAGAAGAAGAAGAAGAGGGGGGATCCCAGAGTGAGTTGCAAACTGACTCCATCCATGCATAGAGCTGCTGCAGAGCTGTGTGCCCGCTGCAGAGCTCTGAGAGGGGGCCACATGGAAACAGGGCACGCAGGCCTGTGTGGTGGTGCATTCCAGCACATCCTCCAGGAGAGCGGAAAGAAAAGGAGAAAAAAGCACCAAAAAAAAAGAGAGGAGAGAAAGAAAAATATCGCAGCCAAATCCACATGAAATAGTTCCACCATTCACGGCCGAGACCTCCCATTGACACCGGCGCAAAGCTGCATTAAGTCTCCATCATGCCTCTGTATACACGCGCCCCCCCTTGCTGCATGCACATTTCATTTTTTTGCTTTAAATGTGGGCTGATTCAATCAAGTGGTAAAAAGCTCATTTGCAGCTCAAACAGAACAGTTAACCTACAGTTTTGCGCAACTTTTTTTCCTTCTGCTTCTCCTTCAATTACCACAACCCATCCGCCAAGATTAGACGCAATACAATACAATAAGTGTGTGGCCTGGAGTTGCACATATATTCCGGGGACAGACATGGTGTGTCCACATACAGCCCAATTACCATTAAAACAGGACCAGAGGAAATGAAAGGGGAAAAATGTAAATAAAAAATTTCCTCAGCTCTGGAAGTAGGCCCGTTGTGAGCGCGGCGTGTTAATCTCCACCTCAGTAATTTGGTTTTGCGGGAGAAGACAGAAGCCCTGCTGCTGTGCCCTGCACTTCATAAATCACTGCTTTATGTGGACAAGGTCAGACACCCACCCCCCCTCAAGCCCACCACCACCTCCCTCCTTCCCTCCTGCCTCTAGTTGCTGGGCCGGGGCCCCCCTCCCGGCCCTCCTCCTCCGCCATGTTTACCCGGCCGTCAGGGGGCTCTCAGGACCAGACCAGCTCACTTCTAATTACTTTGGATTATTTTCATTTGCCGGGGGTCAGCCAGGCATTCCGACAGAGAGGGAGAAAGAGAAAAAGAGAGAGGGATGATTTCTTGACAAATTCTGCGGCCTGCAGAGGAACAAGCCCCCGAGCAGCAGCTTGTTCTGTTTTGTCTGTTCTCCACATCTATAGCTGCAGTGACAGCTCAACCAGAGCTTTGCGTAGAGATTTCCATATATCATTTATTTCAGTCATACCCTAAAAGATTACACTTTTTGTCTTATCAATAGGGGGCTTTCTTCTCGTGGTGTAAAGGAGCCCATTTGTATCCACGAGGGCATTTGTATTCCTTCCGTCAAGTTTATGAAGACAAGTGTCAATATTGGAACAAGGCGGAACATCACAGGACATGATGCTCGCTTGAGAGGATTTATGAGAAGACATAAACTATCTGATCTCATTTAGCAGCTTCAGAGCAGGAGTGACAGGGGCCTTTTACACAGGGATACTGCATATTGTGGAGCGACAGCTGCAGATCAATAAAGAGAAAGAGAAAATAGAGAAAGGATTTAGAATTATATCCATTCCATGAAAAACATCAACCAAAAAAACCTATAATATCCACACAGTCAGCGTTGTAATCTGAAGTGCAGATGCAGAAGTGCTGGATTAAATGGTGCAAATACACTCATCTCTGTATCATGGATGTTTAACTAGAATAAATGTGATGTTTAGCGGTCCCTTGATGGGAATGAGATATATCGTTGCTTGTGCTAAAATCAACACTGACAGCAGGAATGTCGGGACGTGACCAGGCACTGCAACAGGACATGCTCAGTCAATTATAAAGAGCAGCAAAGCAAAGCAAAGCTACTGTTAAAAAATGCTTTGAGCATCACGGTGGAAGGCGTGGATGCAAAGATGAAGCTTGTGGGAAATGCAGATTTCAAATTTTCATTTAACAATGATTGGCAACCAAACGTGTGCTGTTGTTCCTTGAGGAGCAGTACCTGGAATGTGGCTGCAGTTGGGGGTCTTCAAAAAGGTTGGGGGTGATGTATAGAAAGTAGCACAGGCTGTGATAATCACAGACAGCCTCATGCACACAGGGCCACACTGTATGTGGGCTACGGGGTGCGATAAAGCCGCGCAGGGGGTCAAAGGTCACGTTTTCCGAGCATAAATTCAGCGGGCGCATGGCTCTTATGCGCACGAGACAGGCTGGAAACTTAAACAGCCCCCACCGCCCCTCCGCCCCACTCCAGTCCAGTGAAGTAAAAGAGGAAGGAGGTGGGTGGGTGAGTGGGTTGGTGGGTGGAGGTAATTAGAGTATGTTGCCGGTCGCCGCAGGGTGAACAAATTGGCTCTAAAACGCTCATAGATATCATCTTTAAAAGACCCTTTTTATGTACCAGAGGTAAAAAGCCGTGTGGAACTGAACACGGCACTTCAGATGTTCAAGTGTCACACATTCATTACGTTTATTGAGCTCTCGTCTCATGTTTTAAAGTCGGGGCTCTCGCTGCAGCGCCGTGGCGATCTGCTTTTCTTACGCCGTGTCTAATTGCAAGGCTAATATTTTAATGTTGGCGGATATCAGACGATAGGCTATACTTTTAGTTGGGTTCAGTGATAGGAGGAAATGGTGTATGGTTGCAAGACAGGCCAAGTTATCTTGTCTGGTTCTGAAATGTCCTTGGAGATTAAGTGAAGTGCTGGTACTTACAACATGTCATACGAGATTAAAACGAATAGGGAGTCAGGGGGCACTGGAGAAATGTAGGGTGTAAGCCAACTTTAGAAATAAGATAAATGTGAATCAATGAAGCTAATGAAATCGAGATTTCTCATACAACCTCTCTATTAGTGTTTACAACTGAAAGCCTGTTAATATTTTTCAGAGAGATTAGTCAATTTGGTGAAAAATATATATTTTTTAAATGCAGGGCAGGAGGAGAAATTCATGGATACACAGACCGTTTCACATACTTGCTAGTATTGGGTATTTTCCCTTTTTTTTGTTGCAAAGAAAAGAGAAGAAAGGCTCATGTTGTTGTACTGCGGGAGAAAAACATAGTGAAACATGACAAATGGGACTAATGGGTATTTCTTAGCCAAAATTTGTGGTCAAAACTGCAATGTGAGAAAGTGAGAAAATGTTCTTGAGTAAGTGCAAAGCATAAGCAATTTGTGAGAGTGTGTCCAACTCACACACACACACACACACACACACACACACACACACACACACACACACACACACACACACACACACACACACACACAGTGTATGTAGCCATGATTAAAGTCAGAATTAACTCGAAAAACAACAAATCAGTTGCTGCAAACCTGAAGTGAAGGAAAGCCGAGGCGGCTCGCTCATAACATACAAGGACACAGAGTGGCTCCCATTAAAGGCTTCACTGGCTTTCAGTAGCATCAAAGAGGCCCCTGAGTTAGGCTGGGATTATATTTAACCTGCGAGCTTGTTGCACCGCTGAATACAGGGCACACGCTGCCGCTGCTGCCAGTGCACCATGCCTCTGGCATCCAGGCCAACGCTCTCATTAAAATGTGGCTTGGGCACCGTTTTCCTACAGGAACACACACATGGAGTAATGCACCGACACATGCAAACATATAAACACCCTGAAAACAAAATTCAAAAATTGACATATGGTATTTTTGTTTTATTTCAAACTGAATTTTAACGACTCTAGAGGAGCTGCGTAATATTTCAAACTCTTAGTTATATTTATTGATGTATGTTGAATATATGTGTTATATATGTATATCATACTTGCTGTGCCTGCTTGATATAGGCATAAACTAAAAAAAAAATACACTATACATCTTCTTGCAATCATCCTGTGTCACTGCACTTTTTTGTCAAGTGCATCGCTCCAAATATTTTCATCTGTAGTGAAAGGTTTATGTACATATATTTAATTATATTTTCTATTTTATTGACCGATTTATTCTATTTGTATACTTTTATATGTTCTCTTGTCTACCTCATTCTGACTCTCAATTTACCTGACGCTGGATCAATTATTTTATCTTATCTTATCTTGCATCATATTTAGGGAAATACTGTATCGCAACTTTGCAAAGATATAAAAAATCCCATACAATGTTTAAAATGCAGGATGCTGTTATGCATTACATTAGAGATTAGACAAAAATAAGAGCTTATCCATGCAGCAATCATGAATCTAGCAACACGTATTTCAAAGACAACATTGAATCCTACAGCCCTCCTGCACGCAGCATTGTACATACAAGACCAGATGCAAACAACTAAAGTTCTCTGATGCGTGGGTGTGTGTCTGCACCAGTGTTCTGAGATAATGCAATCTCACTTGGCACATTTCAGCACTCAGACTTGATATGAACCATCAGACATGTGCGTCAATACTCCCCAGGTTTATTTAATTCCAAACCAATCATTCTGGTGTCATACACTTTTGGGTTAATATTCTAACAGTGGGGCCCAGGGCTAGGTGAAGATAAATCAGCTTTTATGATGGGTTGTTATGGTTTTTACTGCACTGGGGTTGTGAGGGACTGATTTGGGGATCAATCACCTGCAGGTGTCTGCTGCTGGGGGCTGGGGTGCACGCGAGGATCGATTGAGGATCTAGAGCTGCAGTGATGGAATGGAGGTGTGTTTGTGCGCGTGTGTATTAGTTTGTGAAGGCGAGAGCGAGAGAGACAAAGTGATGAAGGTGTGCATGTGAGTGCTTCATAGACAGAGGGGAGATATATCTGGGGCTGCAGCAGTGATGAAGGGCTGCTGGACTATGACCAGACCATCTCGGCTCTTATCGGAGTCGCCCCCTCCTCTCTTTCCCCCTCTTTCTCTCAATCCACTTCTTTATCTAGATGGCACTTTGGAAAATCTCATTGTCACACAACATTTAACAAAGACAAAAGTCTCATGCGGGCAGCTGGAGATGACTGGCCTGACGGAGTATGGAGCTTATGAGCAGAGTATCCCTCACACAACCGCCTCTACTCAAGTCTTGCGTGTTTTTCACTGGGAGAGGCCGGCAATGTGGATTTAAAAAACACAGCCAAGACACACAAACAAGTGTGTGCATCTATGCGCGCAGATGGCACGGGCGGCCAATCGGTGCACAGACGCATTAGCCGCACCGAAGTTTGTCAGTTTCTTTCTCTGCCTCCGTGGATACGGTGTTTAGACGCATTCAACATCTCCCCTGACCGTCAGACGGCTGCTTCCTCCGTGCTGTCAGCGGAGCCCGGCCGAAACAAAGGAGGCGGAGAACAAGGCCTACGGTTTCTGAATCAGAGGAAGTTGGTGCTGATTATGCTGCCCCTGTAGAAGCATTCCGATCCTGTTAACCCGCACGCTGGCTGCCAACTCCAGGACCATGAAGCGAAGTGCTGCGAGAGTAAACCTCACACTGCCCCACCCTGAGTGCCCTCTCCCTGCCAAGGACCTCTCTTCGTTTTCTCTGCTTTCTGTTATTGCTTTGTCTCTTGTCTTATTGACTTTCTATTCTTTAATCACACTCTTGGCTTCCTAGATCCTCTTTTACGTCCTTCCTCGTCTCCTCTCCTCTCCTCAGTCTCTCAACGGAGGAGAGAACATTCCACCGTCTTCACACCCTTACCTCTCTATCCCTGATGAATGCCTTCACTCCTCTTGTTTATACCACAGAGGGGGTTATTCATAATCAAGCCAAAGCGAGTATGTACACACTGTGGACGTCCTGATAGAAGGCAACGTATTAAATTTCTGTTTGTTTGACAGGAGCGCTGTCTCTCTCCTTCTCCTGACAGGAAGACCCCCATCCATCCAGGCAGGGGGCGTGACCCCAGCAGCACTCCCCTCTCCTTCTCTCTCTCAAGTGCTAACACATATCAAGTAAATGAAGAGTCTCTTCAGGCCGGCAGGAGACAAACGAGCTTCTTAAACTTTGGAGGGGCGGCGGTTTGATCTGGTGTCAGCGGGGGTGTTTACGACGTAACTGCGGCGGAGTCGTGTTTGTGATGTTACCCATCTAAGTGTGTTTATACTGTGGTGGAGATGGCCCCCAGTCTCTTAGCCAGGTGCCGAAGCTCCATGTCCTCTGTTTGAGAGGGAGCATATGGGTTTGGAGTGTGAGTGTGTGTGTGTTCGTTTGAAGCAGGCCTGTGTGTAAGTACGGCAGTGCTTACAAGTCAAATGCTGCCCAGGCAGGTGAACAGTGTGTGTGTGTGTGTGTGTGAGTGTGTCCCCATCCCAACCAGGAACAGGTTCAGGTTAGAGTGTCTGCTTTCATTCTTGTCCAAGCTTCTTGTTCTGTCTTTCTGTCTCACTCTCTCTTTCTGTCTTTCTCTCCCTGATTATTGTCATACTGGGTGCTGAAAAAAACAACAACACTACTACTGGGAAGTGTAAAAAAAAAAGGGTGGGGGGAGGAGGGGAGGGGGGACGCATGACTGAGCTGCAGTGGGCTGTCGGTGGCAGCGGTGGCGGAGGTGATGGGGGGGGGGACTATAAGGCCCCCAGGGTGGGTATAGGGTTTTGGTGAGGGTTTGGGGGTTGGCGGCGAGGTGTGCTCGGAGAGAGGGCCCTGGTGTAATCTCAGTGCTGAATAGACGGAGCTCTTAATAGAATCCCGTCGTCCGGCTGCCACCGAGAGAAACAAGAGCTGTAATGGATGGGCTCAGCTCTGGCTCCCACTTTCCCCCACATGACCCCTGCGTTGGTCAGAAGTAAGAGCTAAAGAAGCATTGTAGCCCCGGGCCTGATTGAATGGGGAGGGAGGGATGTGGCGGCGGTGGTGGCAGCAGTGTGGGGTGTGGGGTGTGTGTGTGGGGGGGGTGTGGGGTAGAGGCAGCCGCGCTGATAGACCAATTTCCCACTACTGCGGGCAGCAGGGCTTGATTGATGAGGGCTGGTGCTGGTGAGAGGAGGCCCATCACATGCGATCACATAAATACTTATTCAGCTCGAATTGGGCCTGACAAGCCTTACGACAGCTTTGTGCTGTCACAGATATCATTGGAAGGAAAACTCTCCATTAATCATGCGTAATTAACTTTTCCAAAGGGAGGTTCTGCTTGGAACCAGCGGTAACCCACTCAGTACCCACTCAGATAAAAAAGTACCAACATCTTAACTGGGATTGGAGAGGGCCTTATTAAAAGCTAGAGCCAGTTTCCCCTGAGCAGCTCCGTTTGTACAGGAAACGGCTTCATTAGTACCGGTTTAGGGCTCTAATGGCCTCGATACAAAGCCTTCCCTCTCTAACCCAGCCGTGCTCAGTGGCCTTACATTGCAATATCCTGTGAGCGCGCACGGCCATAATGTTCCCCGTTTGAAGTCAGAGCAGAACCCATCTGAACGCCTGCCACTAGTTAACTACCTTGACCCTCCCATAAAGTAGTGGAGGAGTGACTGCGGAGAGCACAACAAGCTGCGTGGTTTCATTCTCCCTCGCCTTCTCTCCTGGCCAAAGGTAGCCTCCCCATGGGAGTAAACTGGACCAAAGCCCCTTTGTTTTAAAGCAGCAGACCAAATGATGGGCCTCACATTAGGAATAACACACACAGGCTCACATTCTGATGCATGCACAGTCCTACTATATCTCATCTGATCAGCACTACTCCTTCAGCTCTAATGCTGCCCGCCTGCAAACCTGCTACACAATGCACTGACAAAGCTGGAAAACAACAGGAGCAAAACAACTGTGTGGCTTGTGTAGTGGAACTAATTTGCAAGTGCTTTCAGAAAAAATCCAACATTATCTGAAGGGTTTCCACTTCGAACTTTTCAGGTTAGTTGGAACCAAAGTAACAGATGTGAAAGGTTCCTCGGCCCATGGTCTGGACAAGGTCAGACCAATTTTAGTCTGAAAAGGTTGTCTCTGTCCGGCTGAAACTGAACCAGAGTGCTTATTTAGAGAGTGCACTCTCTAAATAACAATGTCAGTGGGAAAATGCCCTCAAAATTGAAAGACAAATATTAGAAAATATTCTTAACACGTTATCAAGAAACATGTTAGTAAGCTGTGTCACTGTATGACATCAATATTAGATTTTCAGTGAAAGTAAAGTACAGCATGTAATAGTTTAACACTTGAGCATTGATTTTGAAGTTTTGGCTGCTGAACTGGTTCAAGAGTCGAAAAAAGTCAACAGTAGACGTCTTTTCTTAAAGTCCCAGTGGTGCAGTACAGTACAAATTGCAGCTGAGGTCTGCCGTCCCTCACAGCCACTCAACTCACTCAACTTTTCTCAGTTGTCCTCTTTGTTCATGTGGGCATCACATATTTCTCTGACTCACTTCAGACTTGAAGTTTAGACTCAGTCATGACAGCAGTATCACATTTCTAAGAAGGGGGGGGGGGGGCAGGCTCCACACTGAAGTTTCCATTTTGCCAAGCATGGATCACAAACACGTACACACTCACACACACTCACAGATTCAGTCATTCCTCTTCTTCAGTTGGTCATTTCCTCTAAACATCATCCTCACTACAGAGAGGACTTGACTCATTTCCTGACTGGTAATTAGCTCTGGCTGGCCCTCGGAGAGGAAGATGACCCACTGCAATAAGAGTCATACTCCACAGATAGACCATGATAGGGTTGAACACAATTACACACACACACACACTTGCTCAAATACGCACACAGCTTCTCACTTATTTATATATACTACAATGAAGCCGGATGGGACGGCACAGAGTTTTCCGGGCCTTTTCTGGAGTTTGCCTTTTCACATATGAAGAACGCAGCAGGAGATTGTGCGATTCAGACGGGTTTCACAACAACAGAAAATATTCCTGAACATTCAGGCGAGGGGGGGATCTCTTGGATCTCACTATCTTAAGTGGACATTTTCATCAACATTGTCTATATATGTGTATGGCACCACTTTTTCATCCTGATTCATCCAATTGTCCTTCTTGCTTGAGCTCACTCTGACGGAGCAAATGTCTGTGAGCAACTGACTTGATCATTTGCGTTTTTCACGGACAGCCCCTCCAGAAAATTTCAGGAATATGTCCAGACTTCAGAGAATGTCTAAAAGCAGCATGGCAGCATTACTGTGCGATCTGTGGTAGGAAAAAGTCAAATCTGTTCCCTGGCGAAAATTACAGCTAAGTTTCGCTGAATCTGTTTTGTAGTGACTGTACTACAGTATGACTTGGCAGCAAACCCTAAGTAAGAAAAGAAGCAAGTAAAACAGAGCTTGGGGGAAACAGTCTGTACGGTTGCTGGCATGAGCAGGGCACAGCTGATTGAAATCTTTGTCGGACACACAGGGAGGAAAGCAGCTGCCATTATTTGCTGCCCTGGTCACCCCTCTAGAGAACAATTAAAGCCAGAGTTATTACAGTGTCACTTCAGAGTGTCTAAACTGAAGAGTCAAAGAACCAGTGATTGATTCATTTATCATTATGTACTTTACACTGATGAGTGATTTGTTTTTTTAGCTGACTCCCTCTTTGGGCTTATCAAATGCCATTTTCATGATGCTTGACTGCACGAGTTCTATAGCGAGTAGATTTGTTGTATGTTTTTAATCCCTCCTGGCAGAACTCAATTAAATTACGACCTCAATTAAGTTTGGCTGAATTAAGCCAAGGAGAATAGAATAATTAGGGATTGATTTCAATGAATTCAATTTAATGTTTGATGTGAAATTGAATTAAGCTGAAGTGAAATTAATAATAAATCTGCAAAGAAATGATTTAAACGTACAATATGTAACTTCGATCGCAATCAAAACAAAGGCTTAGTGTGATGGCATTGTAAAGCAGCATGGGATCATGGGACTTGTTGTCTCTACCACAATAGCAGATGAAACTCTTCCTGGTGCGACATGCAAATCATGTTCATGGTTGAGGTATTCAACTTTTATTCATGTTACGTATAAATGGTAATGAATAATCGTGATCAATTACTAGTGACCAATACTAACAGGGGAAAGAAGAAACAGCTAACTGGCTAAATGGGTGTTTTTCCTTCCTCATATGTTGTTTGTCCCGTAAGTTATATTCCAGACAGGCAGAACCCTGTTTAAAGTGGATATGACGCAATTAATAGGCGACCATGAAATGTACACTCTCTGAAATAGTGTTAGTCTCATCAATGTTTTATTTCCCACCTTTGCAGTAGTTTATATGTGATTTATGTGTATTTTGTCCAATCTTACAAACCTTTCTTTCCTGCTTTTGTTCTTTGTGCCCCTTCCTCTCCTCTCCAAAAGGATGAGGCCAGTGTCAAGATGCCCTGGGTAACTATCTCACAGGCTGAAATAATAGCAAGATTAATTCGGGATTCTTGGCTGAGAAACCCACTTGAGCTGGTTCAAGTACAAGAAACCAGATTCAATTATAAGTCCGTCGAGATATGGGACAATCCAACAGTAAAGGAGACAGGTGGTTAAAGCAAGACCACACGCAGAGGAGGAGAGAAGTGGATAAGAGGAAGAGTGGAGGAGTGTGAGAGAAAAGAGGGAGTGGGTGAAGGGTCAAGTACATTCAGTCAGCTTAGTTTGACTTATATGGAGAGGGCAGACAACAATAAGTGCTTGTGTGTCAGGGGCCTTGAAGGCAGTGCAGCTCCTCTGCTCTCACAATGGCCACCTTCCCACTCCAGGGCCGAGCATGGCCTGGCCTGAACTCACCCACAAACATCACCCTGAGTTTCTCTTAAAACTATATTTCGTTTACACTCTTCATGATTTGTCTGCGAAAAGAAGAAAAAATATATACTTTGGTCAAATGATAACACTGTTGATTTCCTATTATAAACATCTGGAATTGGCTGTAGTTCTTCAAGGCTGTACTTGGCGCAGTTATGGGAAAATGACTATTGTGCAACTCCTTTAAAATAAGTTGTCTGCTTTCAGCTCAGCTGCTTGGAATAGATAATAGCAAGACTGGAAGCCTGGGTTATTTTTGCCCATTCACAGATTTCACATTGGTTGGTTTTAGAACTGGCTAATGAAAAGACTCAGGTAAAAAAAAAAAACTTACTGGATTTGACTGAATAAGTAAAAGCATAAACGTCAAAGGCACATCCTTAATTCAATTGATTGTTCACAAACTGTCTTTTGAGTTACCATACATTTGTGACATCACCACCCAGGTTTGGTACAACACAGGGTCTTTCTCTGTCTTGAGCCAAGCAGAGCTTCCTCTAGAGGCCTGACTGATGTTGGCTAAACATCAGGAGCGTGTTGAATGCTAGAAAGAGGAGTTAAGCGGAAAACGGGGGAAAAGAGACGGCCTTCTTGGTAAAAAAGAAAAAAAGGCCTCAGTGTTAATCAGAGATTTCCCCGAAGAGCCGGAGTCATCGCCTCTGGGCAGAGAGAGTGAGAGAACGAGGGGTAGGCACTGAGGTGAGGAAACCAGAGAAGACGTGAATGAGAGATAGACAGGGAGAAGGAGAGGAAGAGGGCAAGGAAGGCAGGCTGCATTCCTGTGGCCACAGCTGCGGGAGCTGCAATCACTAAAATGTAGCGCTGCCTCAATGCTGACAATTTCTGGACACGTTACAAACGAAATAAAACAGCACGACATGTCTGTTTTTTGAATCAAAGAAGAGACTAGCAATCAACATGCTGGGGTTTACACTACCTCCCTCCCTCCCTCGCTCTCTTCCTCCCTCCATCCTCCTCCCTGGCTGAGTATCATACCCTCCGTGGCAGGGATGACCCCTTCTCTGTCTCTATATTTGCCCCTCTTTGTTCACCACTGGCCAGTTGGGGAAGGCTTCTGAGACTATGACCATCGATCATTGGCCTGACAGCGGGCCCCAGGCGGGGACGGCCCTGTTATTTGGACTCTGTGATGACTTCCTCAAAAAAGGGGCCCCTCCTTCCCTCAAAGGCCTGGCATGGCTGAGGTTTGGTTTGGAGCCTCTATACCTTCCCTGTATGTCCACAGAAAACACATTGCATTCACTGGCCGCATGTTTGGGTCACGCTAGGGTGAGCAAGACAGATAGAGTGTGGAGTAGGAGTAAAAATGGTCGAGGGAGCGCAAGTTGTGGTCCTGGAAGTTTCTCGGTAGCTTCTCCAGTCCCAGGGAGAACCAGGATGAGGACTTTGGCAGTGGTAATAATAGAAGTGGAGGCTAACGTTTGAAATAAGAAAACAGAAAGCAACAGCTGGAGTGCCTGATTTATCGACCTGATCTGCCCAAGTTCTGTCTAGTGAAGTATAGCCACAGCACATTATAAATACTTTCAGTTTTCATTTGGACCCATGTGTTTATTTTATGGTGGTTTGTGCCCCTACATCTTCCCACATGACAGTGTGTGAACATCCTTGGAAAGGATAAGCCTAAAAATACAGACAGAATTCCTCCTCTCCTGTTAACTGTCTTCCTTTACTGCTTTACTCCCCCGGCTCATCTCTTTCCATCATCCTGCCTCCTCCTTCACTCCTCAGCTCATCACCTCCTCCCCGCTTTGCTCCCTCCTCTCACCCCAATCACCCCCCCCCCCCCTCTTCAAGACAAGACCGGGACTTCGCAGACAGGCGGTTTTACCATTGTCTTGCTGCTTACACCCTGTTATCTTTACAGCTGGCTATAATTGGAAACAGGAGTCTCTCTATTAGGATGCATGGTGACACGGGTATCTGTCTCCTCTGATATTCCCACACTGGCTAATTTCCCCCCTCATCTGCATTCAACAGAGCGGAGACAAGAGAGCGTGACAGTGGATATGGACTCCGGCATAACCCTCCACTGTACACACACAATAAATTGCACTTAGGAGGTATATTCAGAAATTGCGTCAATACTGAGAGATTTGAAAACGTGTCGTTGTAAGAGGTTAAACTGGTTGTTTGTCGGTTAAAAAAGCCATGCGTATACTCCATGACAGGATCAGATGTGATTCATGGCCTGAGCTTTGATTCATCCCATCTTTCTGTCTCTTTGTGCATTATCTATCAACAAAAGCAACAACTTTTTAATGGATACACTAGATTTTAAGAGAAGCTGAAAACGTATTTAATAATGATGGTGATTACAGTTTTTTACAGTGAAACATATATACGTCCTAAATCACATATTTTAACCTACTTCAACTTTCTGGCATACTTTCAGTGCAGTATCTGCTCGCTCTAACCCTGCAGATGCTAGAAAAAAAAACAGGCTGAAAAAATGTTTGTGAGAGTCTTGTCTAGAGTGTCTGTAAGAGAACGGGCCCTGCGTGAGGAGCCTGTCTAACAAAGGGTGCACACACTTCATTAGCACTGTCCGTGAGAAGGAAGGAATCTTACACATGGAATCACTCCTGATCTCCCATCTCAGGCTACTGCTGTGCAGAGCCTGGACTCGCTGGCTTCCTTCCTTCGAAATCCTCCTGGCCCCTGCCTAAACACAATGCTCAATTTGTTCATATCCAGCGCCAAAGAAAAGGCAGACACACAAAGCACAGGAGATAAGGTTACAAACTGTCCTTATACCCACAGGTGTGGAACTTGCAAAGCCTTCAAAACATCACCTATAGTCCCCCGCCCTACACCGCCACCACCGTCACCTCCTCCTCCTCTGCTTTCTGGCAACATAAAAGAATAGGGTTGAAGGATAGAGTGATGATGAGGAGGATGAGGGTGAGAGATGAGCGAGAGCTAATAATGGAGAGATTGAGGGGTATAATAGACCTGCTGGTGCGATTAGAGGAAATTTAGCCATTTCTCCACACACTGCATGCTTGTACAAGTACACACACACACACACACACACACTTACTTACACACAGAGAGCGCTCACTCAGCTGCTATCTCACATTGCATCACGCTGCTCTGCACCTTCACAGAAGTACTCGCCTTTGCTCTCTCAATCTCTCTGCCTTGCTCTGATTCAATGGCATCAAATGGTTGGAGTTGACAAAAGAAGAGAGGGAGTGCTGCCAGCTGCCCCAGTGAGGTCATTCCCACACAGCCTCTTACTTTCACCGCACTACCATGGACATGGCCTTGACCCTATCCCTTTCACAGCCATTACTTTATTCGACTAATTTTCACAAAGTAACTCCAGTTGTCTTTTTACAATTGCCAACTAGACACGTCCAAAGACATGCATTTCATCTGCCTTCATCCGTAAAGCACGATGGGGTTTGGAGCCTTCTCAATGTACCTTGGAGATCACTGTCTTCTGTTCCCACCAATAGAAATACAATACGAACATCAAGACAGAATATATATAGGACCCCATTGGTACTTTGTTACTTCTCACTCGAACCAATTATTTTTTTTTTTTAAATAGATCAATACCCTCATTTAAATAAAAGATGGTTAAGGTTATTGTGAAATTGGGAAACACGCTTCCTCATGGCGACAGAAAGATTTCCTAAGGAGTTCCACATACCTCATTCATAGAGCCTTTAGTTTTTCTAATTCACATAAATGAACATTTCTTGACCCTTTCAAAATCTGAGACCAATGTTCTTTTAAAAAACAAGTATGACAAATAAAATACTGCTGGAACAAAAATTAACCCATTTTACACCATTTTGATTTGACACAAAGCAAAAACCTTTTTTTAAATATTGAAGAAAATTGTCCCATAAAACAGTGGAGCTTCTGCAGTGTTCTTTGTTTTTGTGCTACCTACTTATTTGAGTAAATTCCCTACAAGAATGTACCATAACCATGTACAATAACATCAAATATATGAGTCATTTCATCTTTCTTGTATTTCTCGCCTCATTTCGTTACCCCTCAGTTTTGCAGCACAGTTAATGGTGGATGTCATGATGAGTATACAATTTCCTCTGCCACTATCCTGCTCCTCTCTCACGTTCTGCCTGCCTTCCTCCTGAGTTCAACCCATCCATCCATCCATTCATCCATCAACTCACTTCTTCATCTGTCCATCCATTTTCACCGACACAACAACATGGCTTTACCGCGAAGAAGCCTTGGAGTCGTGAAACGCTGTCTCTTCCCCCATCATTCTTAGCTATTGGTCCCCTGGGACGTCACAGCGGCTCCAGAGAGACTTTATTTGCCTGGCTGGGACGATGTTTCCTGCTTGTGAATAACTTGCTCTCACTGACATGTGGAAAGTGTGCCGTTGTTTTCCTTTTATGCTTTAGTCGTATAAACTGCATGCATTTGCGCTTAAATTGCACACAAGTGAGGTAAGTGTGTTGGAATTATCGCCAACTGAAAAAAAACTCTATCTCTTTCACACACTCACACCTGCTTTCCCCTTGACTAGGTCACTAAGTCCATATCTCTCCTCGATGGCATGAACTGTAGGTGAATCACTGACAAATATTGTCTCAGGATTTTCTCCCTTTTTTCCCTCATCTTTTTTTGCGGCTCTTTCATTGAAAGACTCTTTATCACTCTGCCATGAAGGCCTTTTCTCCCCGCGCTCTCACATCCGAAGGAGCAGAAGAAAGAGGGCGACGTGCCTTTCAACAAACAGAACAATGACACTTCAACGAGATCCTTGGCCTGTGTACATTCCACAAACTTGCACAATAACTTATCAGAGGTGAAAGGAGGAAGGGCAAAGAGAAAGATAGCTCATACGAAAGAAAGGATAAAAGGCAGAAAACGTTGGGAGATAGGGGCAGGGAGGTGAAGAGGTGATCTGTGTGTTTAAGAGATCTTAGTTTGCTTCCTCAAACCCTCAGTCTTGGAGGTCATGGCAAGGTTGCTTTAATGGTGGGTGGGATGCAGAATAACAGACTTGTTGTGTGAAGCCATGTCGATCACACACATAAATGCATATATTTTGCACCCTTTTTGTACAGACAAATATAAGAGGCACCTGATGTCTTTATTTCTAACTTGTTCGACTCACAGATTCTCCTGCGAGGCAAAGGGCTATAAATTCACAAAAGCGACATGAAACTCAATCTGAAAGTAGAGCTTGTCAGAAAACTTGATATTACAATTTAAAGCTGCGTCTATTGGGTTGCAGTTCAAAAGAGATTAGGCATTCACCATTTAGTCATGCAGCTCTTGAGCCGGAATCAGAGGTGAAGGAGATCAGTCCAAAGGAAACAGGATCTCATCTGAGCTGATCCAGATCTGAGACTGGCTCGTAAAACTGTCCCCCCTAATGGATCACCTCACTGGAAGCGCACACTCAAAAGCAGAGCATGTACATGCGTGCAAAGACTCACACAGATGTATAAGTGAATACACATACACCTGGGAACGGGCACATGACTAAAAACACAGTTGTCCTTCTTAAAAGACGAGCTGAGATTTAAGCTCATGAATCCATAATACACAAATTCATGTAAATTGTTTGCTGAACTGTGTCATATTTGCACGTGTGTTTCAGGGCAAACAGCCTGCACTGCCCCTGTGATGTGGACTGGCTCTCTCAGGAGAGCACACACACACATTCACACCCGCACAAACCAATAACATTTCTGCTTGCCCCCTTTGGCCAAGTCCAGAGCTTGACCTCTCTGTGTCACTCAATCCAGTGGGCAATATTTGCTTTCGTCATCATAAATATTAAATATGTGCAGAGGCAAATATTTGGGTTTGGCGACCTCGAAGTGGTAAATGAATTAATGTATTCACACGGAGAGGGCAGGGGAGTCAGGGTGTTCTTGCACACACACGTCCTTTCAGCTTCTCCAGCTCTTTACCGTAAAGGCCTGTCAGTGGTCACACAGGGGAAGACCCACAACTCCTGAGGCATGGCATTAGAAAAAGAACCATGGTACATGACTGAAATGGGAGGTAAACAATTTTCATCAGGTAATTTCTGTTGTGATACACTTTGACATTGCGTGCAAATAGTCAAATTAATTTAAGAAATGTAAATAAAGTTCAACAGAATTCCATGTGTCCATGTCATAAACCTGCACAGACATAAAGTTAGATTATCCAGGACAGAACTGCAATCCCCAGTGCAGCGCTCATTATATTTTTTCCGATTGAACTTAGCATCTTAGTTCCTTTACCTATAAACTGCATTTAAAAATATTCTAACAGCAGTATAAGGCAAACACAACTGAATGGATTTTCACAAAATGTTGTGGGGGCATAGGACATGGGCAGAGAAAGAACTTATAAAAGTTTTGCGTGATTGCAGACAAATGGGCAGATCTAGGAATGTTTTTTTACTTTATTTTTTCATTGCAAGATAAGGTATTTGTTGATGGATTTCCCAGGAAATAAAGCATTGATCTTGATGGAAAACAAGGCATATTTAGGGAACTGATATCTGTGTGTGCAATTTAAGGGGTCTGTCAGGCAGAGGAATGCTCCCACTGAGTGCCATTCTAGTTTTATTGTTCATCCTGTGTATTGCCTTGTTGTTACACATTAGAAAACCCACACTAAATCCTAAAATTACACTGTATGCATATAAAGATGTAATTGTTAACACATTATTGGCCATCTTTAAGTGAGTACATTTATTTAGGAGGTTGGCACATTAAAAGGATGGTCTGTGATAGTCAGTGGTCCTGTGGGTTGTGGGAGGTGTGACTGAGAGGGTATAGTGGTGGGGGCCTGGCGTCTTTGGTAAACTGAGAAGAGCTGGCAGAAGGGCAATCCACTGCTGACCCTGGCCTCAGTGTATAATTATGCCCTGTGACCCGGAGAACATCCTAAATCACCAATCCAAACAGTCAGATCCCCCGGTAAATACCCTGGGAGAAGCTCCGCACAGCTCACCGCTCCCCTGCCGCCCAGGGTCTTTGGCCTCCGCCGTCCCTGTGAAACCTACACACACACTGCACACACACACACACACTGCCTCGGGCATTTTCACTACTCTTGACTGAATGCCCTTTTTGGAATAGATGTGGGATCAATCCACATTTGATGCTGTCATTTTGAAAATTGAAAGTAATGCCGTAGTATATATGTTTTTTGTTATTTCTTCTTGTGCATCCTGTCTATAGGGTTAGGGTCGAAGGAGCGATCTGAGATTATTTTATTCTGAGGTGTATTTTCAGGGATTGTATCATAATACTTCAGTTGCTCAATCGTTTTGAAGATGCTCACTTTAATGTTCTGTTTCAACTGGATCACACTGTCTTGTGTTTGCTCTGATGTGGCTGAACACAGAATGAGGATGCATGCCAGTTGTCTCTGATCACAGACAGAAGATGCTTTGGGACACTCAATGAGGACAGTATAGAAGCGCTCAGAGGATGAGGGGATTTTTAAGGAGGGTGGGAGGCATGAAGATTGTCGTTGGAAGGGTCTGAAGTAATGGACCTCCTGGAGTGCTCGACAAAGACACCCAACAACAGAGAGATGCACTGCATCAAACCAGGGGGACAAGAGGGGTTCAAAAAGCGCTCTCCCCTGGGGTCTTTCAGCCTGGCATCCCGGCACCCTGGCCCAGCGGGGGGACAAGCTTCTTCACACAAACACAGTGGGAGGATGAGAGGATGGGACAGGGGAGGACTACAATAGAGGGAGGAGAGAGAAGCTCTGAAGGACAGTGTGAAAATGAGAAAACATGAGACACTAAATACTTTGGTCATTGTGCTGAGAGAGCGTCTGTTGTCCCTGGATGATAATGGTCATGGCAGCTGCTGTACTTGTAGTTCAATGGGTTTGAGGGATGCAACTTTGAAAACTGGTGTGTTGTGTTCTTCAAGCAGACTTTAGTTAGAGGTTCTCGTCTTCCACCTCCGTCTGTCTCTGAGTC